>VMDR010004385.1:0-60722 GCA_007922815.1 Macrotus californicus | reverse complement strand
AGAAGCCAAAGAACTCATATATATGACCCATGGACATGAACTAAAGGGGGGGAATGCAGGCGGGAGGCAGTGCGCAGGGCAGAAGGGAATAAAGGGGGGAAAATGGGACAACTGTAATAGCATAATCAATAAAATATATTTAAAAAAAATTAAAAAACAAAAAAAAGAAAGTAAATTGCTTATGCTCTAATGAAGGTGAAAAAGTAGATACAAAATTATAGACAGGCTTCATTAACAATCATATAAAACATTAAAGAGAAAAAAGGTTGGCGGGCAATACAACCAAATTATCACAACAGTTGTTTAAATAGAGGGATTATAGCTGGGTTTTCCCTCTAGATTTTCAAAATTTTCTCTAATGCAGTTATTTTTACTTTTGTAATTAAATAAATAAAATAAAAATTCTAATTCACTTTCTGTTAACTATGTACTTTTTATTATGTCTTGAAGTCAGTGACCGTATGGATATATGTGAGCTTGATGATGTCTAGCTCTGAAAATGTGTTTACATTTTATCTGATACATGAAGGGATTTGAGATTTATTTTCAATTAGTTGTAGATTAGATAACTAAATCCTCATGAAATAATTATCCATAAAATATGGCTTTATGTATTTCAAGATTTTTTTCCCTCAAATAGTAACTGAAATATGTCTAACACTAATTTTCAAAGCAGTGTGGCTTTGTGGGCAGGCCATGTGTCTTCCCCCTTCCAGGCCTCAGCTGTTTCACCTATGGATGAAGAAGTTGGATGAAATCATTTTCTTAGGGTCTTTTGGCTCAAACATTCTGTGAACTAATTATATTAATCATGGAATGCATTAGCTACAAATAAATGAGCAGCTGCTAAAGAAAAGAAAGTTTTCATCTTAGTAATGCTTTATCAGTGGTGGAAGACATTTATGTAGCTAGGGATGATGCCCTACCTTGACATAACTTTCATGCTCACATGGAAAATGTGCAAGATTCTAAATAGCATATGGCTTGTTTATATCCTTTATTTATAACTATATAGCTGTTGATCAATGCTTTTTCATCTATTGTACCCTCCCACCCTTGCCAACTTATTATTTTGCTTTACAGACCTCAATGTGTGAATGAAAAGTTTCAATTCCATTTTCTTGAGGTAAAACTTACATAGAATAAATACACCCAATTAAAATGTAAACTGATGAGTTTTGACAAATTTATGCATCTATATAACCACTACTACAATTAAGTAAAACATTTCTATCACCCTAAAAAGTCCCTTTTATCTTTTCCAAGTTAAACCCCCACTTCCTGCCCAAGGCTACTACTAATCTGCATTTGGCACTATAGATTAGATATGTCTTTTACAGAGTGTGAACAAAGTTTTAATTTGTGTTTCTCTGGCTGATTTTAGCAGCAAGGGAATTTGTTGGAAAGATATGGGCAGCTCACAGAATTGCTGGGAGACTGGTGGACCAAGTTTGGAATTTTATGGCCAGCAACAATGCCCCAAATTATATAGTAGAGTTGTTCTGGAGAGGAAAGCACCAAAAGCAGCAGTTTGAGTTATCTAAATTGTCTTAGGAACTTTTTGTATTTCTTAGAAAGTAAAAAGTCTATCAGGTATATATATACCTTAGGAAATCCTGCAACTTCTGGGGTCAGGTGCAGTGCATACATCTGAGTGGCATATCCTAGATCACGTGTCCATCCTGTCTTAGCTGCAAGGGAAGCGAGGAGAACACACTTTCAGCTTCCATGGTGGGAGGCATCTTATCAAGCCTCATAAAGTTTTAATTTTAACCCTTTCCCCAATCATTGGAAAGGGTTAAAATCCTACATGGTTAAAAAAAGGGTCAATATCAACAACACTGACAGTTTTGATTTCTTTATTAGATTGCATTCTGAACTTGCAGCTTTATGTCTAGTGGTCGCTACAGCCAGGCCACAACTGAGAAGCATCTGTGAGTCTGCAAGATGCTGAAAGTGTGGACAAGGCCATCAAGGAAGTTTATACTTAATGAACTAGAAACAGATGTTTTGGTTTTCATACTTGCTCAAGTTTTTTCTTTTTTAAATAATTGCCCTAAACTATCACCTGTGAATAAAATCAATGGGTCTAAATTCATTGATTTGATCCAAAAAAGAATGCACCATATTAAAAATTAGTATAATAATTAATGAGTTTTATACTTATTCACAAAATATTCACCTTTAACTTTTAAGCTAAATATTTACTCAATGTTTTCACTCTTCTAAAAGTGCGTAAACCTCCCCTCAAGTCGCCTCTAATAGCTGTGTTCATTTTAAGTTTTTTCAAGTTAACACATAAAGTAAGTCCAGTTACTTCACCAGTTCTACCTGTTGTCCGTTACTCTTGATTTCAATTGACAGGTCCAGGGAAGAGGGGGTGGCCTGATCCAGGGGCAATGAAGATGCAATGCTGAAGAATAAGCTGGAGGAGAGAAGCAGCAGGCACCATGGAAAAAACAAAAACAAAGCAAGGTTAGATTTTTCGTATGTCTTGCTTTAGGGCTCAGAATTTAAGAAATGTGTGTTGTTATCTTGTCTTCCTGTTTTTTTCAAAACAGATAATATGGGGGGATAAATAGTCATAGAAAAATACAATAAAAATTGAACTTAAAAAAAGATAGTATGTTAACTTTACTATTCTCATTTATTTATCATAATAAAATGTCCATGAAGAGCATAGACTTGGTGCTGGAGAAACATAAAATTCTATCTATATAATTTTTTCTGAGAAGTTGTCTAATTTTTCTTAGCAATAAATTTAGAACTGCCTCAGACTAACCTGATCAATAAGGCCAAGATACACATTCAACTAATAGACATCTAATACTTTCTAGGCTAGCCCAGAAACTGGGTTTTCTCTTTTAATCTTTACCACACAGAATCAACCATATGAAGGTAGGTTCTGTTATCAGATGAGAAAATAGTCATAGAGAATTTAGGCTACAACCACAAAATATCAAAGTTGGGTCTGGGAGCCTGGTCTCTGTTCCCAAGTTCTGGTTCTTGTCATGACACTAGGCTGTTGGGACACAGCATAAAATGAGCTAAGGAATCTTGACTCAAGCTTAGGTACAGAGTTTTGGTAATCTCAAACCATCTGCATTTCATAGGGACAGCCTTCTGTGTGTGTAAGTTATGGGCTGAGGCTATGTATTATTTATGAACTTACATACTACGCTAGTTCCTCTAAGGAAGGATTTCTTATGCCAGCACGTCTTAGGAGAACAGTATACGTATTCACACAACCAAACGTTTGCAGCCTGGGCTGCATGTATAAACTGCACATACATACGATGTGACACAATGGAGACACAGCTAAATGGATCAGCAAGGAGTTGCATGTTTTACTCGGATTGCCTTGTCTTTGCGGCCAACCAATGTGATCCTGAAAGGTACATTCTAGGCCAACCTTTTTTCTCTTTAGGTTTAAGGGGTTTTTATAATCTACTACCTCCTTTGTGTCTCACCTGTGTTTCACAGTCTCTGGTGTTGTCAAGACTATTTTCTTTCTGCCTCCATCCTTCTCAGACCTCTTCCACTGACAATTCCTTTCTATCAACCTTCTTGCCTAGGAGGACAGCACGGTTCCCTTAGCTGATGTGGACAGTGACAGGAGGTCAGGGGCAGGGGATCAGAGGCAGGGGATGTCAGGGTATTTTACATAGGCCTCCTGAGAACAACAGAGTGACAACCGTACAGGTGCTGGGTGAAGAGCAGCCTTCCTGACTGGAGAACTATCTCCTCAGTTAGACGTCAGTCAGCCCCAAGAACACAACTGAGTCCCTTCATGGGCGTGCACTTCTGTCCTAGTGAATGATTGCTGGTCACTCAGTTTAGCTGAGAAACATCACCACCACAGTAGAACACAGTTTTCTCTGTAGGAGACTCATCAGGTGGGTATGGTTTGGTCATTTGGATTTGAATGTGAAGTCACCTACACCAGTCCCTGCTTTGTTCTTGTTGAATCATTGGTCTCTTGTCCAGCGGGCACAGATTTAGAATCCTGTAAGTGCCCTCATTCCCTGCACCTGTCTGAAGAGGACAGGGACAGAATAAGTTGTATTGACTGAACAAAGCTCTTTCTCCCCACAGGAGAGAATGAACACATGACGATGAATAACCCTTCAACACAGATTTACCAGGTAAAGACAGACAGATTGTTTTGCACAGTCCCATGAGTAATAGTGATTGTCTTGTATGTATAATTTTTTAGCGCTCACAAATGCTTCCATGTGTATCATCATATTTCTTCACTTAACAAGTTCATTGTATTTAGATAGGCAGGGCAGAAAGCACCATTCCCATTGTGCTTTTAAGAAAACTGATTATTAAAGGACCACTTAACCCAGTTTACAAAACACAGTACCACTGCACCCACATCGACTCTGCTTTTTTTTGCCGCTGCCACCATCACTGTGGTCAGCACACCATGCAATGTTTCCCCAGAGAGAGAGAGAGAACAAAATCTGGTTTTCTTAATTCCCTGTTTTAGGAGGGACAATTGAAAATCAATAGACGGTTAACATTGCAAATGTTAAAATATGGTGATAGAAAAAAATATTAAGCTCCTTTAAAGAATGGGAATAATTTAATTTACAAGGGAGACAAAAATTGTGGAAAACATTTTGTAATATATTTGCAGTCAGGCTGCTTTGGCTCTCTGAATAGTATTTATTTGGCTTCTATTTTCCGACCGTAAATTTTCTGTCCTTAAAAACTTGGAAGTTTATTCTGACATAATTTGTAACATAAAAGCAGCGCGGGCTAGGGAAATGCATGCACTGCTCCAGAGTTAGGACAGTGTTATCTGGAACGCATGAGAAGGAAGAACTGACAGAGCTTGGTGGGGTGGGAAGAAAAGGTAATTTTAAAGTTGACCCTCAGGTTTTAAGCCCTAGTCACTAGGAAAAAGACCTGTCTCCGAAAAGAGATACAGAAATTCAGAAGAGCAGATAGTTTGGGGAAAATGTTATTTAGATTTGGTGAGCTTAAGTGACAGTAAAGTGAAAATAACAAGTTCCTAGAAATATCATATAAGAGATCATTGCTGTGGACCCAATTAGGGCAAGCCAGCACAGGATTATGTAAACATCTTCAATCGGGTCGCTCCTCAACCTGGACCAGCTATGAGAGGGGATGGAAGAAACAGCCTCATTTCAACTTAATGCCCATTGACTGAGCAGCTGCTACGTGCAAAGTCTGCTGTTGGACATAAAACAAATGAAACAGACCTTCTCACTGATTTTTAAGTGTCCTGGTAAACACATACAAGGTAGGCTATTGGAAGGATTACAACAGAAGCATTGATACAATTCTATGGGATGTGGGGGAAGGATGAACTAATAGTGACTTAAGGATGTGAACCAGGCATTTAAGGACAAGATGATCATTTGGTAAGTGGATATGGGGAAGGGTATTTCAGGCAGAGGGACTAGCTTGAACAAAGGCCTGGAAACAAGAGAGTCTTCACTCAATGCCGATTTGATGCCTCACTTGTCCAAGACCTCCAAATGTCTTCCCTGTCCACCTCCCCTCTGTTAACATCTGACCTGTGTACGGCATTCAAATGAATGTGAGTATCTCTTTAAACTCAGGTATGATTTAAAGTCTATTACAGATTTTATGTAGGTCACTCCCTGAATGTTGGCTAAATATAGCTGCAGTGGTGGTGGCGGCCTCATTCTTTTATTGTATCACAAATTCAAGTACATCTGTTCACAGTGGAACAACTGACGCAGTGGAAGTGAATTGGTCTATGTGACCTCTATGATGCTGTGATTATACCTCATTCTTATCTTAAAAGAATGCTTTCTAAGCCCCAGTTTGTTTGCTCCAAGCAACATTTAACCAAAAGAAGATGAAGGAGGAGAAGTAAAGAAAGAAGAGGAAGAGGAAGGAGGGAAGCGGGGCAAAGTTAACTATGATAGAATGCAATCTACACTAAAAAGGGAGAGCAAAATGTGAAAATTGAAGTGAAATATGACCCTTCAGCCGCTCTCTACTTCCGTATTTTATTTTCTCGGATGATGCCCTCATCCTATCTGATATTATAGTAAATATGAACTTGTTTATTTATTTTTTATTGTCTGTTTCTCTCTAGAATGTAAGCTCCAAGGGCAGGAATTTAGTACATTTTGCTCTTTTGTATATTCTCAGCATCAAGTACAGTACCTGGAATATAAAATATTCAATAAATATTAGCTGAATGAATGAGTGGACATCTGCAAAATGTGTGTGTTGCTTTGGGCCAAGAGGTCTGATGCAGTCAGTCATTCAGTCTGGTGCCACATGGTGTTTGGGAATTGTCTGGTTCTTTGGGAAAAAAGAAAGAATAGATCCCTACTTCATATCCTAATCAAAGTAAACTCTACAATGATTAAAGAGTTAAATGTAAAAAATAAAACTATAAAAGTTTAGAATTAGTGAATATTTGTCTCTGGATATAAAACGTCTAAATAAAAAAGTATCAGAAGAAATCATAATGGAGAGGGTTAGAGAGTTCATACGCATCACATCTAAAAATTTTCCCTACGTAAATATATTTTCAATCAATTCAAAGACAAACAACAAAACTGAAAAAAACTTTATAATTAAACCTTTGTAATATCAATATACTCATAGAAATCAATAAAAAAGGAAACTCCTGAGACCTCAGTAGAATATGGGCAGAGGACACGGACAGCTGACCATGGTCAAATTACCGATGGCTAATAAAGAGAAGAAAAGGTTGAAGCTCAAAAAAACAATGATTAAAATAAGGACTATTTTTTTTACTGCCTAATTAGCAAATAATAAAATAATTAATAATATTTGGTTTTGATGAATATGTGTAAATTGGCAGAAACTTTAATAAAAATTACTAGTTAAAATGTAGTAATAATGTTAAAATGTTCACACTCCCAGTTGGCTCTTTGTTTTTTGGATGGACTTGACCTCTGTCAAGAGGTAAGAGTATGAGATAACAGTGACGCAAATCAGGTCACAGAAGCCAACGGAAGAATGAGCACTACCATTTCCCAGTTCATTGCAGGCCCAATTACTGCCAGGTCAGGTGAGTCATGTGGAAACCCTACCTGCTCCTTAGTGCAGTATATTTCTTTATATTTGAACACAGATCTATTTCCTTTTCCTCTCATCCTTTGTCCACTGTATACAGCCCTCTCAAAGTCTACTCCTATCTCTTTTCAGAGTCAGATTGTGTTGCTTCACTCTGGATTACTATATTTTGCATATGGATTTTAAAATGATGATTTAATGAACAGGAGAAGTAGGGGGGCAGTTCCACAATTAAGGCAACAGATGTGTTAACTGCACAATCTAGCCCTAGCTCAACCGTTGCACTTATGATTTGAACTCCAACATGCTTTTGGCTCACTTGTAATCTTAGGAATGTAAACACTGCAGCTTCCTCCATTTATATTGTTTCATATATCATGTTCAAGACATGATTGCCTAAATATACTAATTTAGGACATTACACATGATACAGTATGTTTCCAAGAAAATATGACCATATTATTATAACTTTTCAAACCCTTTGGTCAAATATATTTTGTATATGTATTAATTAATTGAATATATTGTTTCTCTCCAAAACAGTAGATTTCCCTTTGGGTCAAATACTACCTAACATGCTTTGACTCATAGTAATTTCATATTTAGGAATTTATCTGAAAAAAAAATCTGAAATACATACAAAGCTTAAAATGAAAAGCAAAATGTGAGCATTATTTACAATATTGAAAAATTACAAACAACATGAATTTCCAACCAGAGTAAATATGTGGCTAAACTCTGGCATAACCACAGAATGGAATATTATATAGTTATTAAAAATAGACATTTAGAAAAAATTTTAAGGATATGGGAAAGGGCTTATGTTAGGCAAAAAGAGGAAGCAGAATCAAAATACAACTATAGTGTGATTTCAACCATATAAATATCTGCATTCATATGCATAGAACAAAACAGAAGGAAATATGCCCAAACATGATGGCGATATTGAAGTAATGATATTTGGGGTGATTCCCTTTTTTTTCTATTTCTCTGTAATGAAAATAATTTAAGAAAATGAGTTATGTGTCAAAAGGATCTCTAATTGAAAAACTATGGGAACCAGTCCTACAGTAATAGGTTTCGTCATTCAAACTGCCATCAAAGGTTTTATAGGATTTACAAGTCCTGTCTGAGCCTCAGTCTTGTTTTTACAGTTGAGGAATGTCTCTAACATCTGAGAAGTTAACTCTGTCTATCAGGCCTGGGATACATCCAAGGATCAGTAAGATCAATTTCTGGCACACCAGGCTTCATACCCGCTTCAATAGTGCCCTGTAACAATGACTTTAAGGGTCAACTTCCATAGGAAGTGTGGAGAAGTGGACTTGGGAAATTTACTCTTGACTATTCAAACGACTTGCTCCCCTCTTTGTGTTTTAAATCATCGCATTTCTGGAGATTAATAAAGAAGCCTTAAATTAGGGAGATAGAAGCTAGCAGGATGACCAAGTTTCTTCTGTAGCAACCCTGGTTAAGTCAGAAGCCAAAAAAATTATCCTGGCTTCCTTGCCATCGTGTGCTACTTCACAACACCTGGGCTTTGTTCTTGCAGAGCCATTGGGTGTAATTTGTCATTTCTTGTAGAGAGGTTTCTCTAATGTTGACATAAATGAGTTTCCAGGGTTCTCAAGTACAGCCCCAGTCCCCCGAATTTTCCCCATAGTAGCTTTCTGACCTCGATAATGGGACAGAAAGTAAGGAGAAATCTGTGTAATAACTTGCATACTTTAAGAAAATTTAGCTGAGGGATCTTTGTTTGGAAGATGTTGACTAAAATTCATCTTAGGAAGACTTAAAAAAACCAGCAAGAGTTAAGAAGCCAAAAAATTAAGAAAATTGAGAAACAGAAATTAAGAGCAGGAAATAGGAAGGATTCGGACTCCTCTCCCCTATTTCTTTAAGCCTAAGATGCCCTCTGTGGTACCCTAGGCTTCGAAGTACAAGTCTTCCCTGAACCTGCCTCCAGTGGGAGCCCGCCTTCAGCGGCAGGATGGAGGGATCATAACCTCTCTAGAGCAGCTTCATGAAAAAATCAACGAGATGAGGAACGTGTTCAACTCGCTGGAGAACAAGGTAGAAACCCATTTCTAATCCTTGGGGTGGGCTGTGGGCTGTCAAATAAGAAAGCTGAAGAGAGAGCAGAGAAAAGATACTAAGTTCATGTCTTCAGAGTATTTTTTTTAATTCACAAAGGAATGGCTAGTTGGCCCTGGAGCACCAGTCTGTAGCAGCTAAAGACATTAAGAGTTTAAGCATCCTAAAAGTGACACGCTGTCTCAGGTGTGTGATTGTGCTCACTAGGGCATGGCTCCCTGGCTGATCACTGGTTGTGAAGCTGTTTATAAAGCAGTAGTGTTTTATAACTTCAAAGGCAGGTACCCAAGGGACCCAAAGTAATATATGTGAAGGAAATGAGCTCACAGCTCAAAATGGTTTCAAAATTCCCAAAGTCCCTATATAACTTGGCTGTTAGAGAAAAATTTGGATAGTTCTTAATTTTTTGAGAGCTGGGCTTCTATAGGTGAGAAAAAGTCTTTTCTTCTAGGACCCTGCTTGTTGCCTTTTGGCCCCTGGGGAAACTCCACACACCCACCTAAGGGAGCAGTAATAATGAAACCTATTTCTGTCGGACACTGGTTCTCTTTGTTTTTCAAGCAGGAAATCTGAGTGAATTTCAGAGTACCTGAATGAATGTCAGGTTTCCTTCCTTCAATTTTAAGGCTTGCATAAATTTTGCTTTGAAAATATATAGTTGTAGGTTGTGTTTATTTTGCTCATAGAAGATGAATTTACACAATGAGAATTACCAGATCAAAAGTTGATCTGGTGATTTAACCCATCATGGTAACTGGATTAGGACATGTGCTACAATCCATCACAAAGATAAATCAAAATTAAAACAACTGGAATGAAAAACAGGTTACTCATGTTGTTTCCCAGTCTTCCAGTCCCAAACACTTGACAGGTCTGGCTTTTATCCTCTGGATAATCTCTTTGGTTCCTCTTATTCTCCCTACTCCCAGCCCTCAAGAGAAATCTTTGTGAAGCACAGTGAACCACAAAGTCCTATATTTTACAGGATGTAGGTAACTAAGTCATTTTATAGTGGGAGGGGCAAGCTGGAATCATTGGGACAACCAGATTCCAAATTGTTTAGAAGTACACATTTGCAGGAATTTTGTTAAGGTAACTGGACTTTAATTTCCATCCCTTTAAAATCAGAATACTTGGTGGATACTTTTAATTATAGAACAAACTTTCTTTTTTTTTAAAAATCTCTCTTTAAGTGTTTTATATTTAATAGATTTTTCTATATTAATACATTAAAACCTTTCAAAAAAATCAGTCCTAATCAGAAATAGCTCATGTAAGAAAACAATTAGAGCTAATATCCTATTTTTTAAGTTCAGCATATTGAGAAAGCATTTTTTGACCAATACAAAAATTTATTTAACAAAAGTTCATGTGAAAATGTACATGACTCAATTTTTATAGTAGTAAAACAGGAGATGTGGGAGGGGATGTGGAAGCAGTTGGTTTCTCCGGGGAACACAGCCATTCTTTATACTCACTCCGAGGCTTCTAACATGGTGACACTGTGCCGCGTATCACCACCATCCCAATATTGTTCTGTTGCCCCCTAGTTGCCATCTCCACACATTCATCTATCACAAGACTCATAAAGAGGTCAAATACCTACAAGATTCCTTGGATATGTCTGCCACCATTTAATTTCAATGATAACTTCTTGTCCATAAATTTTTTTAGCTTGGCGAGGGGTGCGGTTTAGCTTTGTTCATGATGTCTATTCAGCGAGCTCAAAGATACCTCCAAAAAGCTAGAACAAACTTTCTAAATAATTGTGTTTTAAAGAGAGATCTGGAGCTATGAGTTCCTCTACTTAGCAGAGTATAAAATTATAAATTTCAAGAAAGTAATGTTATCTTGTTATTATTAAGCTACTCTGTGTTGAAAATGCTTTTTCATTTGTTCAATAAAAAAACTGAACTTTATTAAGTGTTCCATTTTTTCCACCTTTTTGTCATTTATTTTTTGATTTGCCATTTAAAAGGGGAGAAGAACTGAAATTTCTTAGACACCTTCTATGTCCTAGCATACCCTAGGGCAGGCACCTTCCCTGCATTTATTCATTTGCTTCTCAAAGCAGCCCTGTGAAATAGCTGTCATTATCGTTATTTGATGGATGAGGAAACTGCCTCAAAGAGGTTAACCAACCTGCCATGCAGGTTAACCAACCTGTCCATGCACTTGTGGGAGAGCACTGAGATTTGTGCCCTGCCTGATTCCAAAATTGACCCCTTTCCATGGTGTGGAAGTTGACAATAGAAGTCTAGCATGTGTACTCCTACACAACCAGACTTTATTGCTGAAGATGAATCATATCACTGATGATGACATGCTGAGCTCCTACCATTGCAAATGGTTCTGTGCTTTTATAAAGCACACTGCCCTTGAAAATGCCATTATCTCCTTTCCCATACCATTCAAGAATAAAAAAAAATCTCTTCCCTTTCAAAGAAATTCTCAGATATGCTTAGTCATTACTCTTTTTATCACTTAATTTTTTATAGAAAAAAGTAACTGAACTTCTTCATCTTCTCCTGACAACCAGGGATAATACGACCCATCTTTTTTGTCATGGAACTTGAAGAGTTACAGGACCAAGACTGTCTTTCACATGCTTATGTTGCTTTGCAAGTAAATCTCATTTTAACCAAAGGTGTTAGACTACATAGTAGCTTACAGATGCACCAGTAAACTTTATTATTTGCTTGATTTCTTGTTGCTATCAAGCATCAGTATGTGCTTCTTTTTCCTGGATGAATGGGGCCCATGTTGCCTTAAGTTATCCAAACTTTAGTGTACCAGGAAATGAGGTCTTTAAATTTTCAAGAGCCTGGTTTCTCAAACAAAAATAACAATTCAGAAGGTCAGTGGTACCATTTCTAATTTTTTACAGCAAATTGAATTCACTCTTCGTGTATTATTTAGTTGCAGGCCCTGGCCTCTGAACTCAAAACTGGTTTCACAGAAGCAATGCAAGAACTGTCCAGAATTCAACATGGAGAGTATGCTTTGGAAGAGAAGGTTAAGAGCTGCAAATGTTCCATGGAAGAAAAAGTTACTGAGATGAAGAATTCATTAAACTATTTCAAGGTAGGCTTGTCTTCTATTTCCCTCTGAAGAAAGATTCTTGGTCTCAGTTATACAAGTAGAAAACTTACCTTTTTACACAGCAGCCAAATATAAGAATATTCCCTCTTGTCTATTCACTAATTGTCATGGAAAAATATCTATTTTATGCTGTTCTTTCTTGGATCTCTGTGTTAAAATTAGAGACCACAATAGAAGTAAATTTTTCATCTCTCATTCATTGACTCATTCATTCACTTAATAAATATATATTAAAAGCTTACTATATACTAGATATTCTAAATTTTTACCCAATATGCCAGATTAAATACATACCAATGCTTATTTTTTAGGAAGAGCTAAGCAATGCCATGTCAATGATACAGGCCATCACTTCCAAACAAGAAGAAATGCAACAGAAAATTGAACAGCTTCAACAGGAGAAGCGAAGAGAATCTCGAAAAGTAAAAGCCAAGTGAGTTTCTTCCAAAAAGTGACCACAGGCAAATCCATAAGCAATGACTTGTGCAGACTATCAGTATATAGCTAGCTGGCCACTGGGATCCATGGGTCAGCATGTGATAGAGGTTATAGAACCATAAAAGTTGGTTAATACTAAAAATTGATGGTAACTTAGATGGAAAATACACTTAATAGGCAGTAAAATGAAAATGTTATAAAATGACACGTAGAAATGGATTTCAAGTATAATAACATGTAAAATAACAATAGGAAGATATATTTTAAAATAACGATTGTTGCCCTCACCAATGTGGCTCAGTTGGTTGAGTGTCATCCTACAAAGCAAAAATTCATCAGTCCAATTCCCAGGCAGGGGATGTGCCTAGGCTATAGGTTCAGTCTTCAGTAAGGGGGCATTCGAGAGGCAACCAATCTGTATTTCTCTCTCACATCGATGTTTCTCTCCCGCTCTTTCTCCCTTCCTTCACCTCTCTCTAAAATAAATAAGTAAATAAATAAAATAATGATTGTTTTGTTAGGATGGGGGAAGTCGCCACAAATTTTCTTTTTCTTTTAATTTTATAAAATTTCTCTAATGCTACTGTTAGTTTAATTCTACCATGGAAAATAAATTTATGTTAAATAATACCTCAACTAGGCTGACTCAAGTAAAGTTTCAGCACTAAACATACATAATCTTTTTAAAAAATATGTTTTCTTGATTATGCTATTACAGTTTGCCCAGTTTTCCCCCCTTTCTAACCCTCTATCTGGTACCCACCATTCCCTCTGGAAATTCCCCACCTTAGTTCATGTCCATGGGTCCTGTATATAAGTTCTTTGGCTACTCCATCTTCTATACTGCTTTTAACATCCCCCTGTCTATTCTGTATCTACTAATTTGTACATCTTAATCCTGTACCTTTTCCCCTATTTGCCTTCTTCCTCCTCCCAACTGATAACCCTCCAAATAATCTCCATATCTATAATTGTTTCTGTTCTGCTTGTTTGCTTAGTTTGCTTTTTTAGATTCAATTTTTGATGATTGTGAATTTATTGCCATTTAATGTTCATAGTTTTGATCTTCTTTTTCTCAAATGAGTCCTTTTGACATTTCATATAATAAGGGCTTGGTGATGATGAACTACTTTAGCTTTACTTTGCCTGGGAAGCACTTTATCTGCCCTTCCATTCTAAATGATAGCTTTGCTGGATAGAGTAATATTGGTTGTAGGTCCTTGCTTTTCATCACTTTGAATGCTTTTTGCCAGTCCCTTCCAGCTTGCAAAGTTTCTTTTGAGAAATCAGCTGAGAGTCTTATGGGAACTCCTTTGCAGGCAACTCTGTGCTTTTCTCGTGCTGCTTTTAAGATTCTCTCTTTACCTTTAACCTTTGGCATTTTAATTATGATGTGTGTTGGTGTGGCTCTCTTTGGGTCCAACCTGTTTGGGGCTCTCTGTAATTCCTGGACTTATGTGTCTATTCCTTCACCAAATTAAGGCAGTTTTCTTTCATTATTTTTTCAAATAAGTTTTTAATTTCTTGCCCTTCCTCTACTCTTTTTGGCATCCCTATGATTCGGATGTTGGTACATTTGGAGAAGTCCCAGAATCTTCTTATATTCTCCTTTTTTTTTTTGGATTATTTTTTCTTGTTGCTGTCCTGGTTGAATGTTTATTTCTTCCTGTTGTTCCAAATCATTGGTTTGATTCTCGGCTTCATCTTCTCTACTGTTGATTCCCTGTAAATTTTTCTTTGTTTCATTTATGTAACCTTCATTTCTGCCTGGGTCTTTTTATGCTATTGAAGTACCCAATAAGTTCCTTGAGCATCCTAATAACCAGTTTTTTTTAACTCTGTGCCTGATAGATTACTTACCTCCATTTTATTCAGTTTTTTTTTTCCTCGAGTTTTGTTCTGTTCTTTCATTTGGACCATGTTTCTTTGCTCATTTTGGCAACCTCCTGGTGTTTGTTTCTATGTATTAAGTGGAGCTGCTTTGACTTCCTGTCCTAGTAACATGGCTTACTGTAGAAAAGTGCACCAGTAAGTTATATATAAGGGTGGAATGTTAGGTAATCTTTAGGATGGGGCAACCTGTATGAATCAGGTTGATGGAGTCTCCAATATGGTATTGCTACTCTGTGGCCCTGTGTGAGGGAGGGCTCAGAAAGGGGACAGTGCTACTGCCTGGCCTCTGGATTTTGTCTGGGAGGAAACTATCCCCCGGTACTCGCTGTGAAACCAGATACTTCAATTTCTCCCCATATGTCACTGATGCCCTTCCAGCTGCTGCTCTGGTGCTGTCCAGAGGGAGTGAGCCTATGTAAGTCCTAAGTCAATTGTGGGCCCTTTACAAGGAGACTCCTGAGAATCCCACAGTTTCTTCCTCCATCCCAACCTTCACTGGTTTTTATAGCCAGAAGTTATGAGGACTTATTTTCCTGGTACTGGAACCCTGTACTGGTCTGGGTGGTCTGTTGTGGGACTGGGATCCCTCGCTCCTGAGGTATCCCTGCTGATTTTTATCTACTACACGTGGGTGTGGGACTGCCCATTCTGTGTGTCTGTGTCTCCATGCCTCTCCTCACATGTCCATGTCTCCACGCCTCCTACCAGTCTGGATGAATGTGACTTCAATTCCTTGGTTGTGGGACTTCCATATAGTTCGATTTTCTGATGATTCTGGCTGATGTTTTTTTCTGTAGTCTAGTTGTAATTTTTGCTGTGGTTGTGCAAGGAGGTAAGCCATGTTTACGTATGCCTCTATCCTGACTGGAAGTAAATATACATAATCTTTATTGTTATATGTTTTTAATATTATCAAATTTAAAATAGAAATATGGCGATGATATTTGTGTGATCCTGGAGAATGGCTTATTGTTTTCAGTTGAAGACCTGCTGCCTCCTAGTACCTTTGTATTGCTTTGTTAAATTAATGTAAATTATTCTAAGCAAATTGTCACCACTGCAAACTCGATAAGATCCTGATGACAGGGAAGCCAGTAACAAAAAAATAAGAATGTAGATATTAAAATTAGAAGGTGATTAATAGATATTTAAATTTTTTTCTTCAACTTGGTGATGACTTAAGTTGCTAGTACTTGACCATTTTTAATTTACTAAAACAGCAATTTTATATGGTTTACCCTAATAATTTAGAAATTTTCCTGAAGTATTCTGAATGAATCTCTTCCTAATCCATCAGGTACTAAGACCTTTTGCTTCCCTTCCCTAGGAAAACTCAAAAAGAGGAACATGGCTCACAGGCCGGCCCTGCTCAAACACAAGGAAGTCCCTTCCGTTCAATCAATGTCCCTGAGCCTGTTCTTCCAAATGAAGACTTTACAAATATTTTGCCTTCTCAAGCATATGAAAAAGGTACAGTTCACAAATCACACTGTATTAGTCAAGCATTTTTTTTCTTGAATCTGAGGGTCAAAGTAATAGTAAGAATGGGCCTAAGGGCTTCATTCTTTTTAGAGGAAAATGGTGCGTTGCTCAGAATTTTCCCTCTTGTACATGGAATTTTAAAGAATCCAGAGGATCTGAGAAACCAGGAGAGTCTGCCTAATTTTAAAACACTTTCTCTTTTGGGAAAATACTGGGTGTTCTAAATTTCAAGTGGATTAGAAATAATTTGTTGCACAACCATAGGGCAAAAAGTGTTAAAAATTATTCACTCTAATAAATTGTTTTATCCCTCATATTACTTTCTCAACCCTTGTCTCTCTGCATAGACGTTTTAACAATAGCTGCATTCTTAGCATACAGATAAAATTGTGTGCTTTGCTTTTTTTTTCAGCAAAGGTTTCACTGATATAGAAAGTCACATGTGCCCTAACTGGCAGGCAGTGCCATCAGGGGCAGTCTACCTTTGCACTGTCTGCACGCTGAATAGTCACCAGCCACATCTCTGATCTGAGAGGTGTTAGAACAAACAATAAAAAATTGGACTTGGGCAGTACTGAAGCAAACTAGCTTTCCGAAGGGTGTCCACAGACATTGGTTAGTGATCTGTCTTGAACTGAAGAAAAGAAACTAAACAAAAATGATTGCTACTTCTTCGTATCCTCAACAACACCTAGCAAAGCAGGGACAGGAGAATTAATGTAGATATTAACAGCATTTAGATAAATTTCTCTGTCTTTTTTTTTTTTTTATCATATGTAGAAAGTCTCCAAAAGAGGCTCCGTGACTTCTCAACCATAAAATCCTCAAGGGCAGGACTGGTGGTTTTCAACCCTTACGGCTTAATGTACAATTAGGTTTATATATTCAATGACAAAAAATATATTTTGAATAACTGAATTTAAAAATCTAAATCAAATGGCTTTTAATCAGTACTAACTTGAAAGTACAGATTTTATTTTTTATTTTTATTTTTACCCATTTGAGTAGTTATTTTAGGGACTGATAGGTGCACCCTGGGAAAACTCACTTGATCTACCTGGGATGTGGGCTTATGGTAGGTGGCTCTCTTTTCTTTGCTCTGTGTCATGGAGAGCATGGCATAAAAAAAGATGGTCTTGTCAGGGGAGATTATAGGATGGGCTTGGAAAGTAAAGGTCAGATCAGTGTTAGAGCTGAGGCAACTGAACATTTTTACAAGATAAATGATTAGAAATTATATTTTTAAAGTGCCCAGATGGATTAAATTAGCTGTTTAGTGGCAACTCCCCCATCCTTCGCTGTTATGTAGGCATGGCTTATATAACATTGTTTCTTCTACCAAGTTGCTGCAATAACTTGGGAATAATGTGCCATAATAAGGCACTACACTATGGTAGTAGGTTATGTTAAAACTCAAGGTCAAAGGACTAAACTTTCAGAAAGGATTGACTTATTCACTGTTAGTCATAATATGGTGCCCCCAAATTTAGTAGCTTAAAATAGCAAACATTCATTATGTCACAGTTTCTCTGAATCAGGAATATGTCCACAGCTTAGCTGGGTGCCTCTGGCTCAAGATCTCTCTTGAGGCTGCAGGCAAGGTGTTGGCCATAGCTGCTCACCCTTCCTTCTATCCATTTATCTATCCATCCATCCACCCCAGGCATTGATTTAGGTGTTGGGATATACTACTGAACAAAACAACAAGAGTTCCTGCCCTCATGGAGCCTTTGTTCTGAAGGAAGGAGACAATGAACAAGATAAATAAAACACCTAATATGTTAGATAGCGATAAGGAGAAAAATGAAGCAACGCAAGTGTAATTTTACAGTATGTGCCAGGTAAAGACCTGAAGGAAGTGAGAAAGTTAGGAACGATACTGAGGGGAAAAAGGGAACAGCCAGTACCAAGGCACTGGTGGAAACATAACTGATATGCTCAAAGAATAGCAAAAAGAACCTAAAGCAGAGTGAACTAGGGAGATAATAGGAGTTGCAGTTAAAAAAAGAAAGAAAGAAAACAGCAGGTGGGGAGAGCGGCAGATGTTTTAGGGTCTTAGGATCATCATGAGGTCATTATAAAGCTTTTACATAAAAATGGGAGGCCACTGGAGGGCTGAGCAGAGAATGACAGGGTCTGACATTTTAACAGCACCACCCTGGCCCCTCTCACCATCACCCTCTCCACCTTCACGGTTAAACAATAGTGTGCAGTTTACCAGGTACCCCTTTAAGCAGTTTACACATATTAACTGATTTAATTCTTATGGTAGTCTATGAGGTAAATATCACTATTATATCTATTTACAGATGAGAAAATAGCACTTATCACACTGTATTGTTATTTGTTTGTTTGTTTGTTTATTTATTTACTGCTCTGTCTCCCCCAGTAAACTGTGAGCTCTGTGAATCTGTCCCCAATGCCTGGCTCATAGAAAGTGCCCAGTCCATGTTACTGGAATGAATACTGATTGAAAGCTTTCCTTTCTCTGCAGCCCAAGAGTCCAGATCCATGCATATTGGAGACAGTAATGTGAAGGGAATGATGGGTCCCGGTAAGTGGCCCTTCTTTGAGTTCTCTTTTCTTCTGGCAATTCCACCCTTTCCCTTTTTTTAACCTTCCCTGCTTCTACCCCCTCAGTCCCAAACCAGGCATGAAAGAACTCAGGTAAGTATAGCATATTGGTTTTTAAGACTCAGTTAAACCCAAGGACAGAGAAGGTGTGAGGAAGTTTAAGACCAAATCACCATTCTTGATTCTTTCTGGCGCCTTTCAATGACTGATGAATTAACATTTGCTGAGAACTCTCAGGTGTAGGTAGCACGACATAAGTTTGGTATGAACCCCACATTTTATAGTTTACTTCAGTGATTTTCAACCTTCTTCATTTTATGGCACACATTTAACTAATTATAAAATTCTGCAACACACTAAAAACATATTTTTGCTGACATGACAAAAAATAGGTATAATTGTGATTCATTCACACCAGACGGCTATTGTTGTGTTGGCTCTTGTCATTTTTTAATTCGACAATCTGAGGGAAAAGAGCTCCGTGCCCCTGACTAAATAGACAGGGGCATTGCATGTTTTAAAAATCCTTGCAGCACATTGTTTGAAAATAAAAGTTATTTACTTAATAGACAATGCACCTCAATTTTATAAACTATTTCATCTTCCCACACCCACCCACTCTTCCCTTTCTGCAACTCACATCATCAGGGCCAAGGCGGACAGGTCCGAAGACGGCATTGTCTTTGGCACCTTTTTCCTTCCCTTTTTGTGCTTTCCTTTCCAGGAGTGCTGTGGGCACTTGGTGCGCTCACCTGGAATGAAGCAGGTAGAAGGCGTCAACACATACTATGACAAATTAATTATCTTATTTTATAAATTTATTTTTTAAAAATTCCTTATTTAGTAGAGACTATGCACAAAGAGTAGAAGATATATAGACCAGAAACAGAGAGAGGTGATCCTTTGCAATTGTGGAAATGTTTAATCCTTAGTTCATATTTGTCCTGCACATGAGCATAATATTTAAGAGTTAGTAACAAATATAATTTTTAAAAATTAGATCTTGATGGCAAGTGTTATCTTTCAGGAATGAACCCAACAACTCCAGAATCAGAAGAAAACCTCAAGCCTTGCCTCCCGGCTGACATCCAGTCTAAGGGCCATCTGCCATCTGGTGTGTGGAGGCAACCGAAGGATGGTAAAGAGTGGGGTGAGGAATATGTCACAAAAGACCACCCAGACAAACTCAAGGAAGTTGGCCAGGGCAGACATAGCTCCTTGGAAAATGTTTTATGTGAAACCTCTTTAGCTGGTGAGTCCCAAGGGGGAATGCAGGCTGAAATTTTATTCTTGCTTTTTTTTTTTTATTTGTAGAGAATCTTTATTTTTATTTTTTTCCTTTTTATTAAATTTATTGAGATGGCACTAGTTAAAAAATGATACAGGTTTCAGGTGCACAATTCTACACCACATCATCTGTACACTGTATTGTGTGTTCACCACTCCACGTCTCTGTCCATCCCCATTTATCCCCCAATACCCTCCTCCACCACCCCCTTCCCCCTCCGCCCCCCAACCCTGGTCCACTTGCAATCCCCACACTGCACTGTTTTCCATGTCCATGACAGACTGAAATTTTAAAAAAACATGATGGATCTAAGGGCTACAATTCTTGGAATTTAGATTCACTGGACATGTGAGGCCACATAGGAGCTGGTTTCTTTTCAGATGAACAAACTAAAGCCTTATAGAGCTAAAGGGACTCACCAGAAGCCACATGGCCAGCTGGTACTACCACCTTGATTCTGGGTGTCCATAACATTTAGTAACGTAGTGCTTTGGGGGCAGGAGGGAGAACATAAGTTTGACGAAGAAGAGGGCAGAATTCTGTGAAGGGCACTATTCAGTGATGTAGGGTCCTCAGTATATGAATCTTGTATCAGTAGTCTACTACCGAAATGTCAAGCACTACAACAGAGTCTGTCGTTCTTTCCTCCCTACTTTTTTCCTTCCAATCACAAATTATTACTAAATATTTAGTATGTGTCAGACAACAGCATTTCCCTTCAACTATTTTGTGAGAGGTAATTAAAAAAATTATTATTATCAAATACATGAAAAATTAAACAGTACTAAATGATTTACTATGAAGAACAGCAGCAACCAATTTAAATTCTTTTGGCAGATTCTTCTGGTACTTGCTTCTATGTTTTTAAAAAAGTTTATGCTGCTATTTTTAAATCAGTACTTTATTGAGGGTTAATTTACACAGAATAATATTCACAGTGCTTAAGTCCAAGCTCATTGACTTTTTTATACAGGGATACCTCCTTGTGATGATTACCTAGATCAAGATGTACAATATTTCTATTACCCCAGAATGTTCTCTCAGGCACCTTTCCAGCCAATACCCACCCAAGGAACCACTATGCTGACTTTTGTCATCATAAATTACTTTCTGTGTGTTCTTGAACTCCATATAAGTAGAACAATACAATATGTACTCTTCTGGGTCTGGCTTCTTCCTCTCACATAATGTGTTGTATGTAATTCATTCAGTAGTTCATTCCTTTTTAAAATCACATTGAATGAATTTACTACAATTTGTTTATCCATTCTCCTATCGGTGGACATTTGGAGTGTTTCTGGTTTCAGACTATTATGGATAAAGTTCTATAAATATTCTTGTGTAGGTCTTTGTTTTTTATGGATGTATGTCCTCATTTCTCTTGAGTGTGTACCTAGGAGTGAAATCTCTAGGTTATAGGCTATGATTATGTTTAACTTAAAAAAAAAATATAAAGCATTTTTTCAAAGTGGTTGGAACATTTTATTTTACCAGCAGTGTAGTAGAATACCATTTGCTTCACATCCTTCCCAATATTTAGTATGGTCAGTCTTTTTAATTTTAGCCATTCTCCAGGGTGTGTACTGGTATGATACTGAACTTTTAATTTGGTTCCCTCATGACTACTGACGTTGAACATCTTGTCATATGCTTATTGGCCATTTGTAGTTCTTCTTTTATGAAGTGCCTATTTAAGTCCTTTGTCTAATTTTTAAATTGGGTTCTTTATCTTTTTTATTATGTATTAGTAAGATTTCTTAATATATTTTGGAGTGAAGTGATCATATATGGGTGAGTCTCATTTTATACCCTATATTCTTTTTCTTAAAGTATATTTTATTGATTGTGCTATTACAGTTGTCCCAATTTTTCCACCTTTCCCCTCCTCTACCCAATACCCCCTGTCCCTCCAGCAATCTGCCCCCTTAGTGTCATATTCATGGTTCGTGTATATAAGTCCTTTGGCTTCTCCATTGCCTATACTGTTCTTAACCACCCCTTGCCTATTTTGTACCTACCAATTATGCTTCTTAAATCCGTGTACCTTTTACCCAATTGTCCCCATTCCCCCTCCCAGTTGATAACCTGTCAAATGATCTCCATATCTATGATTCTGTTCCTGTTCTAGCTGTTTGCTTAGTTTGTTTTTGTTTTTTACATTCAGTTGTTGATAGTTGTGAGTTTGTCATCATTTTAATGTTCATAGTTTTGATCTTCTTCTTTTTCTTAAATAAGCCCCTTTAGTATTTCATGTAATAATTAATGGCTTGGTGATGATGAATTCCTGTAGCTTTACCTTGTCAGGGAAGCACTTTATCTGTCCTTCAATTCTAAATGACAGCTTTGCTGGATAGAGTAATCTTGGTTGTAGGTCCTTGCTTTTTGTCACTTTGAATACTTCTTGCCAGCCCCTTCTTGCCTGCAAAGTTTCTTTTGAGAAATCAGCTGAGAGTCTTATGGGAACTCCTTTGTAGGTAACTCTGTGCTCTTCTCTTGCTGCTTTTAAGATTTTTCTCTTTATCTTTAACCTTTGGCATTTTAATTATGATGCGTGTTGGTGTGGCCTTCTTTAGATCCAACCTGTTTGGGGCTCTCCTGTTTGGTGCTTCCTGGACTTGTATGTCTATTTCCTTCACCAAATTAAAGCAGTTTTCTTTCATTATTTTTTTTTTAGTAAGTTTTCAATTTCTTGCCCTCCCTCTACTCTTTTTGGCATCCCTATGATTCGGATGTTGGTACATTTGGAGATGTCCCAGAGTCTTCATAGATCATCCTTGTTTTTTTGAATTCTTGCCTCTTCATTCTGTTCTAGTTGAATGTTTATTTCTTTCTTTTGTTCCAAATTGTTGATTTGAAACCTGGCTTCCTTCCCTTTACTGTTGATTCCCTGTGGATTTTTCTTTATTTCACTTAGTGTAGCCTTTATTTCTTCCCTAAGTTTTTGCTGTACTCAATGAGTTCCTTGAGCATCTTGATCACCAGTGTTTTAAACTCTGCATCTGATAGGTTGGCTATCTCTGTTTTGTTTAGTTCTTTTTCTGGAGTTTTGTCCTGTTCTTTCATTTGGGCCATATTTCTTTGTCTGTTCAATTTGGCAGCCTCCCTGTGTTTGTTTCTGTGTATTTGGTAGAGCTGCTTTGACTCCCTGTCTTGGTGTACATGTTAAATTATATGGGGCTGAGCCTCAGGTAATTGCCAGGGCAGGGCAACCCACTTCACCATGCTTTGTGGCTTTCTGTGTGGTAGAGGGGTCAGAGACAGGATAATAACACTGCCTGGCTTCTGGAGGCTTGCCTGACACTTGCTCCATTTACAGTCACTTCACACACTTCCCATATGCAACTGGTGCCCTTGTAGCTGTTGCCATGGTGGTGATTCCTAGAGTGGGTGGGTTTGTGTATCCTCTAAGTCCATGCAGGCCCTTTAAACAGACTCTCCTGAGAAACCAGCAGTTTTTTGTGTTGCCCCCAACCCCCACTGATTTTTACAGCCAGAAGTTATGAGGCTTTATCTTCCTGGCACTGGAACCCTGGGCTGCGTGGTCTGGCCTGGGGCTGGGATTGCTCACTCCCCTTGTATCCCTCCTGATTTTTATCTACCACATGTGAATGTGGGACCGCCCATTCCACTGCCACCACCACCTCTCCATGCTACACTGTGTCCTCTCCACTCTAACTCCCCATCTCCGCCCCACCTACCTGTCTGGTTGACTATGACTAATTAAATTCTTGGTTGTTGGACTTCCATACAGTTTGATTTTCTAACAGTTTTGGGTGTTTTTTGTTTTGAGGTAATTTGTGGTTGCTTAAGGAGGCGAAGTGTGTCTGTCTATGCCTCCATCTTGACCAGAAGTAGACCTATATTCTTTTTATTCCAATTAGCAGAGAATTGACATCTTGACAGTACTGAGTGTTCCAATCAAAGGTATATGTCTCCCTTTATATAGGTCTTATTTAATTTTTTAAAGCAATGTAACAAAAAATCTATCACTTGCATTTTTTTTTAAGCATTTGTCCTAGAGACCCCTATCATCCTACTCCATTCTGGCCCATTGTACTACTGCCATTCTGTAATTTCCCAGGCTTTCTAGAAATTCCCTTCATAATTCTCCTACGTTAGATTCCTATTTGTTCATTTTAATCTTCTGTGTGCTTGGTTTACTCCTTATTTGATGAAATTCATCATCCAGTGGCTTCCATATGCTCTGTTTATTAGCTGAATGTAAAACCATTTTCCCTCATCACTTTGAAGCAATTTTTCCATTGTCTTCTAACATCTAATATTCCTGCTGGAAAGCCCAACACTTTCCAGTCCCCAGCCCTTTTTATGTTACCTGATTTTTCTCTCTGGTAACTCTAAGATCTTCTCTTTACCTTTGGTGTGTTAAAGTTTCTCAGTGATGTGCTATACCTTACAATGACATGAAAATCTTTTTCATTAATTATGCTGAGGACATAGACCCTTTCCTCTGGAGATGATATCCTAGTATTTTTTCTCTGATTGATTTGATAATATCCTCTCATCCATTTTTATTCTTTTCTATGAAACTTCTAATAAGTTGATGTTGGATCTCCTAGATTGATTTTCTCCATTACCATCTTTTTCTCTTCTGTTTGTCTTCAATAGATCTCTTTCTTAGTGTTTTTGTTTGTTTGTTTGTTTTTTGAGGGGGGTATGGAAAGGAGTGGTAAGCAGATTTCCTTGACTTTTAATTTTCTATTTGAAAAATGCCATAACATTTCTTCTTTTTTGGATTGTTCTCTTAAAAAAGTAGGATCCTGTAATTTTTAAACACCTAGAATATTTTCCTCATATCTCTTTGAGGCTATTAATTACAAGATTTTTAAAAAGTTTTCTTTTGGTTCAGCATCATCTCTGTTTTTTAAATTGAGGTATAATTGACATACATTCAATAACATTATATTAGTTTCAGATGTACAACATAATTTGATATTTATATATATTGTAAAATGATCACCAGAGTAAGTCTAGTTAACATCTGCCACCATAAATAGTTATAGAATTCTCTTTTATTGTCATGAGAACTTTGAAGATCTATTCTTTCTTTTTAAAAGATTTTATGTAAGATTTTATTTTTAGAGAGGGGAATGGAGGGAGAAAGAGAGGGAGAGAAGCATCAATGTGTGGTTGCGTGTTGTGTGCCACCTACTGGGGACCTGGCCTGCAACCCAGGCATGTGCGCCATTAGGGATTGAACCAGGGACCTTTCCATTTGTGGTACAATGCCTATCCCACTGAGCCACACTAGTCAGAGCTAAGATCTACTCTTTCAGCAACTTTTGAATATATAATATGTATTATTAACTATGGTTACCATGCTGTGCATTACATCTCCTGCATTGTTTCTTTATTCAGTGTCACCCTCTCCTTTAAAAAAGTGTGTGTATATTTTTTTCTTCTCTTTCTTTTATGGTGTAAGCTTAATTCGAATGTCTGAGGATCCTCAGCTAATTATTTATATCTAAGAGATGGGCCCTAAAGAACAAGAAATCTGAAATTCTGTGTTGGCCAAGCTTGTCAATAAGTGGGCTTCATTACTGTCTAATCAGGTGTCAAATTAACTTTTTGATAGGTGACCTCTTTATGTCAGCGTCTATAGATCTTTTCTCCTTAGGCAGTTCAGTTTCTCCAGAAGGAGATCCTCCAGGCCCCTGCCTGGAGAATATGAGTCTGGTATTGTGGGACCTGCAGGGGAAGAGGCTGAGGGGAGTCTCACTGTTCAGTATGCAAGTCCCTTGTTTTCATTTTAGCATTTCAACTCTGCCCTCTGCTATTTCTGATGTCTCTAGCCCCGACACCGGAAAGGAGGGCTTCTCTAGTTCAATTTTTCCCATTTTCCGTGGGGTGGAAATGAGGAAGCTTTCTGGCAGGGGAGGTTCAGTGTACTTTATGTAGTCTGTGTCTCCTGTTTGCAGCACTGCCGCTCATTTGCACTTTCTGTTGTGTGGTGCCTCCAGTTTTCCAGCCTTTCTTTTTCTCAGCAGATTTCCCGTCTGCAGATGAAAACACCAAGGTTTTGTGCTCTTTACTCTGCTGAATTAATGAGCATGCCTCCATTCTGTTTCTCATCTTCCCAAAACTTGCTGATGTCTCTTTTTATTGCTTTCCATATCTTTTTATTACTTTCTATCATTTCATAGGGCTTTGGGAAGGAGCAGTTAACAACAGTTCCCTCCTTGGTTTGTTTTTAAAGCTAAAAGACAGACTGTGGCTCTGGAACTGCTTGAATCAGAAAGAAAGTATGTCATTAACATCTCTCTGATCCTGAAGATCAAGGCAACATTCCAGGGGTCAGATGGAAAGAGGAATTCCAAAGAGAGAAGGTATCCATGTATTCATTGCCTTTGCTTTTCAGATTGATTAAGATTTAAGGTAAGTGTTTATTGTTTCCACTTTGGGAATTCTGGGACCTGTAAAGAGTTCCAGAAATAGTCTTTGAAAAAAGAACAGGAAGTGACAGAAGGTAACCTCTGGTTTTCTAGGCTTTTTCTGAAGCCCCCATGTGTACTTTAAATAGACCACCTGAATGAAATACAGAACAGAATGAGAGGTGTTTTTCCCTACTGGTGGTTTTCCTCATGCAAAGATGAAAATAAATTAACATTAACTATCTTTCCCATAACAACTGGTAAGCACTTTCTAACTCTGTTGGAACCTAGGGATGAAAATAACACCCAGCACAACTACAATCTGACTCTCAAACCTGAGGTTGCCATGTCGTCTTGAACCTGTGAAATAAAATGTCAGGTTTTCCCTAGAAAAAAGTGTAGTGCTCAGCAGTCTCTCCACCTTGTCTCAAGACAGCCCTGCCCCTCGCTGGAAGGGCTGGAGGCTGCTGGGAGAGGCATAGGCTGTCAGCAGAGAAGCCTGAGTGGATCTTGTGAGCTGTGGCTCATTTGTTGGAAGACCACAGAAGCTGGTGTTCTTGGCTTTTTCTGGTCTGATTCACCCAGATAGAGCTACAACCTCAGAATCAAAGAGTCTTGTCTGAACACTTGTGGGGCGGGGCAAAGTCAGCTCCTCAGGATTGCCACTTAGCCTTACAAGCTAAACCCCAGTGCATCTACCAAGAACTCAACAAGCTGTATGCTGCAAATCGCCACCAGGTGGCACATGTTTCACGATCCAATGTGGCTACATCCTGCTGCTGAAGCTCAGGAGTTATTTGGCCTAATACTGGACTGGCAAGAGTTACGTTATTAATTTGAAACTATAACTGGATTTTCCTTGATTGCTTTTAGTTTATTTCCCTCATTGTTTAGGTACCAAATGGTGGGACTTGAAATAAGGCTTTAAAAAGAATATGCTGACTGTTCACGTTGCCATAATTTCACTCTTAGTAAGGAACATTAAAGAAGTTGAACACTTAATACTTTCATCTTCACCAAATAGTTGCTTCTGGGAGTCAGGTCTGGATCTAGACAAAACACTGAAATAGGTTAAGTATGTCTATACTTCTTGCTTTCTTTCTTCCTCTGCTCTCCATCTCTGGGCTCATCTCCTCCACACTCCTCTCTGATTTCAAATACTATCCTTATTAAATTAAAAAACATTTAAAAACCTGTTTTCAATATCTGGTAGGCCATTGCCCTTCACGTAACTTATGTATTTCCACGATACTTGAGGTGAGCATTAGCCTTCTCTGACCCACCCTGAAATCTCAAATTATTACCCTAGTGACAGTCCAGGAGGTATCCTGGACTCCAACCAAGTTACCAGCTCTCCAACTCTACAAGTGCATTGGACACAGTGTAGCAGAAGACAGTGTCCTCAAGAGAAAAGGAGGGGGCAGGGGAGAGAGAGAATAGGAGAGAAAAGATGAGGGAGAGAAGAGACAGATGTGAAGTAGAAGAAAGTCAGGCAAGAACAGGAGAGGAAAGGAAAGAAAGGAGAGAAAAAGAAAAAAAATAATCCAGTCCAAGACATATTACATAACCTGTATAGATAACTCATCTCATAATCAGATCTCACCATGGTGCTCTAACATCTTTCAGGGTCAAACCAGGAATATTATCCAAAGTCATTGATAGACTCCAGGTACGGAGAAATCTTTCATATCTAGTTCTTTTGCTGGTGCAGTGTTTTATTCTTTCAGTTCAATCAATTGTGCTTTCCTCCATCAGCTTTATGATCTTCTCCCAATCCAACTGTCTCATGATTATCCCTCCAAATTTTCTCTGATCTGGACAGGGATCACTTAGATCTTTCAAGTCCACTGCATCAGCCATAAGAGCTCAGAGCGGGAAGCCTCTGCTCCTGTGCTTCTGGATCAGCTGGCCTCATATGTGCGGAGGCCAGTGGCACAGGAGGTGGAGGGACAGCAGATAGAAGGAGAAGGAATCCTTGTATCACAGGAGGTGGCTGGGTACTGTCTTCTGGTGTTGTGGGTTTTCTCTGAGCTATAGTCACAGGGGCATCTTTGCTTTAGTTGGAAATGGGTTGAAAAATTTTCCTATTGAATTGGTGTCCTTCCTAGTGTTCTCAAAAAAAGTCTGCTTGTCCAGGGTTGGCAAAGCATCCACTAATTAGTTGTCCACTAATTTATTCCCACTGGACCCTAAGGAAATAGCCAAATAAGTTCAGCTCCCAGTGACAAGCAGGCCACCACTTTCATCTTTGTTAAACTTGAGGTCTTGAATGCAGAGGGAAGCTATTTCATATTCCTCTAAGTCATCGAGGTAGAAATCAAGTCCTTGCTTGTAGCCCAGCAAAACTCCATTTCCTTCTGTTTCTTCCTTCCTCGCTCCTGTCAGCCCCTGATCACCCCACCATTCCCGTCTAATCCCCCTTCTTCTTCCTCCCATGATTCTTTTCTCTCTCCTCCTCTGACATCACTCCTCCTCTTCCCTTCATTTCCTCTGGAAAAAAACGAGGTTCACTGAGATGGGTTAGCGGGACCATGAGTAGGAAGGGGACTCTGTGAAACTCCAGGGGGTAGCAGGCCAGGAATGACCTGCAGCCTCCCCATTCAAGACTCTGTCCTTGCCCAGTATTCTTAGGAACCAAAGGAGAGAGAAAAAGGAACACTTCCATATCCCTTTCCCTTGTGCTTTTAGTTGCCAGCTTTAAACAAAATTTTCTATTTATGTAAGTAGCAGTCTCCTACCCAGTAATGACCAAGGATGGCTAAGAATGACCGAGTGCCACCTTGTGCTGTCATCTGTAACAGTAATGAGACTATTTTGCACATCAAGTGAGAATAACTATAAAACGATATAACATAAGTGACAGTGGAGCAGTGTAGCTTTCAGAAGGCCATTCAAGTAATGTGCTCTTCATTATGTCAGCACACAGCATTATAGGCGTCATCAGTGAGGGGTCTTTCTACATCCTGAGGATATCTGCTGTTAGGTCTACAATGACAAACTTTTATTTTTTAATCCCAAATGCAGATCTGTGACTCAGAATATTTTGAATGACTAGGAAAATGGGCTCTGCTGCATATATTCTTGTAGGGGCTTTTCTTTTCTATACCTGGTTTGTGTGATCCTTTCTCTATTCTGTTTCAAGCCTCTTTCCCGGCTCTTTACGGTACCTTGTCCAGCAGCACTTGGATTTGCTTCATGCTCTGCAGGAAAGGGTCCTGAAGTGGCCACGCCAAGGAGTCCTTGGAGATCTATTCCTTAAATTAACAAATGATGAGGTAAGTTTTTAAGCAACTCTTTATAAATTTGAATTATACTCATCTGTGTCCCCCTCGCCTACTTCTCTTAATAGAGAATCTGGAATCAGTGAATTTCTGAGCTAGAAGAACTTCTGAAAGCTAGTCTAACCTCCTCACTCTACACATAATATAAAGTTCAGTGAAATTTCGGCTTTGCTGAATCACTCAGCTAGCTAGACAACTGTAGATCTGTCACTGGAACCTGAGTTTTCTAACTTTCAGTTCATCACTTTCCACTATACTATAAGTGCTGCCATTGAGCATGCACATATGTGTGTGTGTGTATTTGTGTATATTTACACATAAATAAGTGCATGCACATATATATCCATACATACAGATAAAATAAACATATGAAGGTTTGCATATATGTATGTACTTTCACTTACAGTTTCATTCCTTAGAGATTTTTGAAAATGTGATTGGTAGCTATTTGTCTTGAATGTTTTTGTTTTCACTTCCTTGGAGACAGTCTTAAGTTTCAAAACCTCTGTGGTTCTGCAAATTAAATATGATCCAGGCCAGAAGTTGTAAACTCAGATGCCTACAGAGTCAGACAGTGATATGAATGAGGAGAAGTAGGTGGAATTTAATACAAGATGGAATGTTGGGAAGTGACTTTAAGTGGAGCACATAACACTTTTCTGTAAGGAATAACTACTTGGCTTTATCCAGTTATTATGCAGGAAAAAGGCTAGAGTTGCCAAATCTGATATTTTATGAGGAGCTAGAAATCCAGGATTTTGTGTGAGATTTTCTTATCTTAAAAATATTGTGTGAGATAATTAAAATTGGTCTGCAAGCCAGATTTTGCCTGCATTTAACCTCTGCATATCAAGGATTCTCAATTGTGGATAATAATAAGTGTACAAGTTACCTAGTTGCACAGATTTGAGTAGATGTAATGCTACCCCGCTAATATGGCTTTTACTCATTTGTATTCAGTATGCTTTCTTGGGCTGAGAATTGTTACTTTTGTGGGAATATAACTTTGGAAGCTGAGAACTGTTTTCCCAAAGGCGTATTGCATAGGGGAACATGCGATTAGTGGAAAAAGTTGAGAACCATTGGTCTAGAAACTATAAAGTGGGTTGAACAAAATCCCTCATTTGGATGTAGATGATTAAAATTAAAAGTAATTTTAAAACAAAATATGCATTTTTATCATTAAACAATAAAAAATACTTTTTCAATTTACATAATTCCTCTCCTCTGCCTTTGTTTATCATTTCACTTTTTCCCAAGTCCATAGGGATATCTACCCTAAAACCCAAAAGATTTTTTCAAATGGATGAATAAAAAACAAGAGCACATTAATGAACACATTAAATGAATGATTAAGATAATCTCTGCAAAGTACTTCTTTTTGATATATATGACTATAAAAAAGATTGGCTGCTATCCTTCCTGTTTCCAGGTTCTTACCATGCATTTTTATGTTTGTTTTCAAGAATAATTTCTTGGATTATTATGTTGCCTACCTGAGGGACCTGCCTGAATGCATCTCTTTGGTTCATGTCGTTGTTCTGAAGGAGGTAAGTTCACTCTATCTGCACACTGCCCTTTGGTAACCTGCGTACCATATGATGCTGCTCATCCACCCAGGAAATACAGCACATGCACTCTGAGCTTGTCTTCCAGGTTGGGGAATGGCTTGAGCAGAGCCACTGGGGTTAAAGAAGCCCACTCGAGGGATCAGTGCCATTGCTTTGTCCCTGCCTTGCCTTACTGACCATCTGTTCCACTCCACTGGAAGTCAGGCAAAGTAAACAGGTTTTCTAAGCAGAGATCTTCAGGCTGCAGCCTGTATGTTGTATGAGGAATTTTTTTAGGCTCAGACAATATGAATCTGAATATTAAATTTATACAATCTGACTATTAAACTCAAGTCACCCTGTGTCTGTCATTTTATAAGATTGTAAAGCGATTCTAGTCATGTAGCTTTAAGAATTGCTTGTGCAATGCTCAATTAGGTGCTCAATAAGCACATATAAATATAAGACAATTCTAGTTATTTTAGGTTAAGAGGAAGAAACCATATCAGAAGCCCTCAAGTTAAGAGTTAATCAAGTTTCACAAGAAGTGAGGATCTTATTAATTTTCTACATCACCCCACTACTCCCAACCCAGTATAATGCCTACACATGTTAGCACTCAGAAAATATTTGAGAAAGGGAAAGGAAGGGAATGGAAAGGAAAGGAAGGAAGGGAAGGGACATGGAGAAAGTTCAACTTGTTCCCTGCTGCCAGGCTAGCTGGCTGGTTTCTAATCATATTCTTTCACCTGTTCTCATCAGGCTCAAACCACCCTCCATGCTTATTTAGGAAGCCATTGTAATGATTACTTGCTGGAGAATCTTAATGACTTCCTTCAGCTTAAATATAATTAATTGAGTGCCCACTTCTGTACAGCACTGTGCTAATATCTGGGGTTGAGGATGGAGGGGGTAATTTGAAAAGTAGGGTAGATTCAAAGGAAGTATATGATATGCTGTCTGCTAAAGAAATATTGTCTCCTTGAGCATGTCCTTGAACAAGTGGCCTATCCAATGAGAGACCAATGCTTCATGACACTCTAGAGGAAGAAAATGCTCTGAGAGTCAACTTTTTCTACTCTGGTGGGACTGGCCCTGGGGTTCTGAAGCCAGAACTGGAGGGACACTGAAGAGTGATTCTACCTTTCTTTCATTCAGGGTGATGAAGAGATTAAATCTGACATCTATACACTATTCTTTCACATAGTCCAGCGCATCCCTGAATATCTGATACATCTGCAGGTAGGCACGGCTGGGAAAGCCCACAAAATGTTTTTCAGGCTAAACTATTGTTTTTGGCTTCCAAGAAACACTGTAAGGGATCAGGAAAGATATATTTAAGTAACGTAGAGTGTTATGACTTCCCCACCGCACCTTGTGGTATGAGCTAAAATCTTAGTCTCTCAAAATGTTTGGTTCATGATGGCTGCCTTTGATGTTCTACCTTCATTTACTGACAATCTCCACCTCTGATGATCCAGGATCTTTCTATAGCAGCCCCTGCTAGACTCTGACTACCTGTTCAGTCCCTTCCACGCCATCTAAATGTATCCCCTAACCCGCACTCTCCATCTCCCATCCCCGGAATCTAAGAACTATCTGTGTAACCTGCCCATTTAACTGCTACCCTTACTTTCTTTCTTTTGGCTTGAGTCCAGCGGTTTACCAAATATTGCTTCTGTCTTATGTCACAGAAGAAGCATGAAGACACTGATGAGCTGACTTCTCCACACCATTTTCCCATGGGTCTTATCCACCTTGGAGGAAGTAGAGTTGAGAGAGAGGCTCACCAACACCTTTACCAGCCCCTCTTCTTCCCACCACGCACCTGTCCTGGTTTATTTGCTAACTGACCTTTATAAGTGATTCAGTGAAAGCATCTTAGAAATGCTTGGGATTTATCTCAGGTGGAAGTAGCCCTGTATCAATATCAAAAAGACTTTTAATTGTATGGCTTTAGATCTTAAAATAATTTTCTCACAACAATTATTTTATTTAATCCTTTCAATAATCCCATGAAATAGGTATCATTATTACCACTTTTTTTAAGATAAGGAAATGGAGAGGCAAAGAAGTTAACTAACTTGCCTAAGTTAACACACCTAATAGGTGAAAAAATTTAGGACTGAAACCCAGGTCTTGCAAACAGTATGGTAAATAAGAGCCCTGGTTCTATTGGCTGACTTGAGTTCAGATCCTGGTTCTGCTACTAACTACATGTGTGACCTAATGAAGATTAGTTAACTTTGCTGTATACATTGATTTCCTTGTTAGAGAAGGTAATAATGGTACCTATCTAATGAGGCTATGGTAAAAATTAAATGAGAAAATATATGTAAAGGTCTTAGGGCTTGGCAATGGGAAGTACTCATTAAGTGTTAGCTTTCCCAAATCCAATTTGCATGCATGTTCCAGTAGAGCTCAGTAGTCAATGTAATAGAAGGGACCACCAGGCCAGGATTAATCATACACTCCCCTCTTCCAGAGTGCCTTGATGCCTTTCGCCATTGATCTGACTCCTATGGGTCATATAAGTATTGCTTATCAACAGTAATTGTTGAAATGGTTCCATTACCTCAGAGATCTAATTAATAGATCCTTACAATTTTTCAGATGAAATTATCTTATGTTCACATCCAACTCAAATAGGAGCAATAGTGACTATTATTTTCCCATGGTATGACGGACAAAGAGTACAGCAAGTTTGACTCTTCAGCTTATAATAAGATTGGCCGTGTGTATTGTTTTGATTACATGGCTACCAAACTCTCACAACAAATCAAGGCAAGGTGCAGAAGAGACAAAACAACTTTTCATTCTAATTATGCAATACTGCTTCCTTTTGTCCTTCATCCAGAATGTCCTGAAGTTCACAGAGCAGGAACACCCCGACTATTACCTACTTCTGGTGTGTGTTCAGCGTCTTCGAGTATTTATCTCACACTACACCCTGCTGTTTCAATGCAATGAGGATTTGCTTATTCAGAAGCGGAAAAAGCTCAAGAAGTAAGGTTCCGATTGCAGTCTAGCGGGTTGATCAGAGGCTTCTGAGAACAGGACACAGACCTTGTGGGTGTCTGTAACAAGGAATCATATTATATGTTGAGTGGCTAAAATGCAGTGACAAGAAGAAGAAGAGAAAGGGAGGGAAGAGAGGTGGCCAAACTGGCTACAAGAGGGGAGGTGCCTACTACCTGGTGGAAATTACTTTAGAGATATAAGCACTTTCATTCTAATGCTTATACAGACCCTCTCATATCTCATGTTGACTACCACAAAAATAGTTTTTTTTCCCTAAACTCACCAGATTTAAAAATATAGTTTACGGCCCTCTCTTACCCTCACTCTCTCTCTCTCTCCCTCTCCCCCCAGCTCTCTCTCTCCCCTTTTCCCCCTCCCCCCGGCGCTCGCGCTCTCTTTCTCTCTCTCTCTCTCGCCCTCTAAAAAAAAGAATTAAAAAAAAAGAAAAAAATATATAGTTTAAAGGCCAGAATGTGTGTTCTTTAACTCAACAAATATTTATTGAGCACCTATTTGTGTGTATCAGATACTGTCCTACACACTGAATATACTGCAATAAAAAAATACAGACAAAAATATTTGCTACATGGAGCTTACTTTCTAGACCTGGGGAGCCAATTGATAAAAATAGAACAAATAAGGGGGAGGATGGTGGGTGAACAGATTTCATGCTAAGAAGAAACAGGAAGGGCTGATGAGGGAGAATCTGGGCTTCAGAGAGAATAGGAAAGACCAATAGCAGAGCTTCCTACTGACCTGGATTTCCTTCAACCTACATCCTAATAAGGGTCATTTCTGTGGGTGCTTCAGACAAGAAAAAGGGGCTATCTCCCAAGCCAGGGCTTCTCTAATGGAGGACATCTCCCCATACCATCCCTTTCTCCCAAACTCAGTTCAGCCAATTTATCAGCATCCCTACTCCTGCCAACATCCAGTTCACACACCTATTATGTAAGCAACCTGGTATGTAGAGGGCCTTGGGGGCGGGGGGAGAGAGAAAGAAAGTGAGGACAAGAAAGTGAGACGAAGCTGAGCTTCGTCTGGGAAATGCTGTCTCCCTGTCTTTCTTGGCACAGTCTGTGTATTCAAAGTCAGTTTCCTACTGTACATTCTGAAAATTATTCCATTCTATTAGGTCATCCATGGCAAAACTGTACAAAGGGCTGGCTTCCCAGTGTGCAAATGCCGGGCAAGATGCTTCCCCCACTGCAGGCTCTGAGGCTGTCCGTGACAGTGGGATCCATTCTGAAGAGATGTTACAACCCTACCCTTCTGCTCCAAGTTCTGGCCCTCCTGTCACGTAAGCACCTGTTGCTGTGGAAAGGTTAATGACAATGCGTCTGGGTCCCAGACAGTCTGTGTGGGGTAGTAGGCCAGCCTGGATCAGTAGTATGATCAACAGAACTCTTCTATACCTCTTGTTCCATCAGGCTTCTACGTGACAGGCAAGCAGCTGACCCAATGCTTATATCCTAGCAGGGGTGTCTAATCTGTGGCTGGTGGGCCACATGAGGCCCAGGATGACTATGAATGTGGCCCAACACAAAATCGTAAATTTACTTAAAACCTTTTTTTTTTTTTTTGCTCATCAGTTTTCATTAGTGTTTGTGTATTTGGTGCGTGGGCCAAGGCAACTCTTTTTCTTTCAGTGTGGCCCAGAGATGCCAAAAGTTTGGACACCCCTGTTGGAAGGGCTGGCCTAGAGGTGAAGGTCACTCCCAACAATTTGGTAACTGCACATAACCACCCTCTATCTATAGCATGAGTCTCTTTGGTTTGAACAATGATAGAGTAGAAGAGAGTGTCATAAGAAGACAGGAAGGAATTTTGCAACCCCTCAAAAGGGTGGGAACCCACCTAAATTCTCCAAAACATATAGTGGAAAGGAATCCCATTCATGGGTCAGTGGAAAGTCTGGGGCTCTGAGGATAAAACATGGGTCTGAGGTGATCCAGAACGAATGTTATTTAGCCCTTTCCAATTCTCCTGGAAGCTTTTTCAGAAAAGGACTGCATAAGCTCTGTTCTTCACTTATCACAGCTTCTCTGAAAGCGATTCTGGGCAGTGGATGGATTTGATAGCTTTTTTAAGTCTCTGCATACAACCCTCTAAAACACTAAGCTGAATTCTCATTCAGCAAACTTCTTGATGATATTTAGAGTAATGATTAGACAATTTACTTATCTGGAACTCATTTTACCTTTGAAGGATAAAGATAAAGTCAACTTGGCTACTTTTGGAACTAGGACGTCTGGAAGGATAAGGGAAACCAAAACTCAAAATTCCAAGTCCCCACTTTGCCAAATATAGACAATTCTCACAAAAGTAATTTCTTATACTATAATTTCTCCTTTGGGTTTTATTCTTAAGCAAAATTTACAAGTCATACAAGAAGCTACTATTCTTTCCTAAAATTATAATGAAGTCAGTCTGAGGTAAGCCATTGAGATTATTTCAATTTTTAAGTACTGCAGCTTTTAAAACACCAATTACAATCATTGGAAAGAGCAACTGGTCACTAATGCAAAATAAATCTCATTTCCTCCTTTTGCTCTCTCTTAAAACTGAGAACATTTATCAGTGAGAGATTGGAGTGGAAATGTGGAGAGGAAGGAAGGAGAAATTCCACAATCATTCTGAAAACTATGAGACATTAACCTTTCTATAAGTAGAGCTGAGGATGCTTTCTTTCTATAGAGAAAATCCTAGAAGTCCTGCAGGGAGAAAACTCAACACAGAAAAAAAAAATCCTTTCCTGGGTGGAAAGTGGAAGAGAGATAGGCAGGAAGTGGATATTTACTTTGTGAATCATTTCAGCTCTTAAGACAAGGATAAAACTATTGTTTTTGAAGTGCAACAAATAGAGCCCCAAAATGCAATCCCTAGGATTATACTCAGACTGAACAAGATGGCTGCCATTGCACTCTGTTGGGAAAATAGTCAGAAAAAAAAAAAAAAATCCAAGCTAAAAGAGAATTCAAGTCAGGTCAGTATTCCATTTTACTATTTCTTTCCACCTCTGTAAGTGTAAGAGCCAAGTTTCATCTTAAGATCACTGGAGAAAGATATTCAGTATTAGCACTGACATGTGTATTGTTTATGCATGTTTGAAATTAAACATTAATATGAATAAATAAACTAGCGGAATAACCAGATTGGGTCAGTGTGTAGCAGCCCGCTCACATCTGTCGGCAATTAAATTCCAGCAGAACTGGCAAATCACATCCATTTGATGGATACGCCATCCTAGTACCCTATGTAAATTGTTATCCATGAAGAAAAAACCCCCGACGAAATTGGGAATATTCAGTGCGAGAACCTTTTCATTTTGGTAGTTTTTGTGGAAGTTTGAGACAACTTATATAGCATGATTTATAGCCACAGGGAATTTGTTTCACCTTTTTATTACAAAAATTTCAAATGTACACAAAGGTAAAGTTTAGAGTGAATCCCATATACCATCATCCAGGTTCAGTTATCAACATCCTACCATATTTATTTTCCTCGGGAATTTGTTCTTACATGCTAAGACCCATGAGTCAAACACAAGGTGTTTCCACTATTTTGTGTGACTCTACCACGGCTAGAGAGGAAAGAGAAGCGTTACCTTGGGGCCCTGATACATGGTGGGGAGTGGCTCACCAGCCATCTCTACGCAGTGCCTCCTTGCTCAGACGGATACTTCGGGCATCCACTTTACAGACGTCCATTGTCACTCTCCCACTTGGGGGACCAGGGCTCGTGGGAACCCCTTAATCGGAGAGGCCTGCGGAGCCGGGTAGGTAACACATGCAGGCGCTTGGGAGGGGCAGAGAGACCTGGCAGGGTTGCGCCTCGGCTGCATCGGGCAGGAAGGGTGTTGCTTCTGGCCTAAGCTGCTCGGTGAGTGGCCTGCACTAACACACCGTAAGCACTCCTCTTTTGTATTGTTTCCCCTTTAAAGACATTTGATGCCCCCAATGAAGAAAAGCCAACAGCAAAGCCTGATGGAGAGCATGCAGCCGGGGAAGCCCAGTGACTGGGAGATGGAGAGCAGGAAGCACGAGAGGCCCGAGAACCTCCTGGCGCCCGCGCAGTTTTGTGCCGCCGAGCAGGACGTGAAGGCGCTCGCCGGGCCCTTGCAGGCCATCCCGGAGATGGACTATGAGCCCTCGCCGGCCGAGCCCTCGCTAGGCAACGTGGAGCGCTCCCTGCGCGCCCCGGCCGAGCTCCTGCCCGACGGCCGCGGCTTCGTGCCCACGGCCTACGAGGAGTTTGAGTATGGCGGCGAGATCTTCGCGCTGCCCGCGCCCTACGACGAGGAGCCTTTCCAGGCCCCGGCCCTCTTCGAGAACTGCTCGCCCGCCTCCTCCGAGTCCAGCTTGGACATATGCTTCCTCCGGCCTGTCAGCTTCGCCATGGAGGCCGAGCGACCGGAGCACCCGCTACAACAGCTGCCCAAGAGCGCCACGTCGCCGGCGAGCAGCGGCGGCGCCTACAAGCTGGAGGCGGCTGCGCAGGCGCACGGCAAGGCCAAGCCGCTGAGCCGCTCGCTCAAGGAGTTCCCGCGCGCGCCGCCCGCCGAGGGCGTGGCCCCGCGCCTCTACAGCACGCGTAGCAGCAGCGGCGGCCGCGCGCCGCTCAAGGCCGAGCGCGCCGCGCAGCCGCATGGCCCGGCTGCCGTCGCCGCCGCTCGCGGCGTGCCCAGGGCCTACTTCCCCCAACAGAGGTCCCAAAGCGAAAAGCAGACCTATTTGGAAGTAAGGAGGGTAAAGTAAAACCGAACCCCACCCCACAGCGCTGGCAGCCCCGGACCTAGATAGCCAGGGAGCAGCCCGGGCCCGCCTAGCGTGGAGGGTGCCCTGCCAGGTGGGGACTCGGGGCGCTGCCGGGCCAGGCCCAGCGTCCTGTTGTGGCAGATGCCAGGGCAGAGGCTTCTGCGGGCCTCAGTTGCCCGCGAAGGCGAGGTAGCGCCCATTCTGCAGTTGGTACCAAAACCTAAGAGCACGCCATATATATATTATATATAATATATATATTATATATATATATATATATTATATATATATATATATTATATATAATATATATATATATATATATATGACGGTAAAGAGTAAAACAGACATCGACGAGTGTTACACCTGCTTACACCATCATCCCCATGCCCAGGGCAGCAGTTAGTGGTTTCTTCTGCCTTCCTGCTCAAGCTGTAACACCTCAGGGTTGCACTTCACTTTCAAAGCACTGCAGGCAAATCGCAGGACTGTCTGTTTCTTCCTCTGCCTTTTAGGCACACCGCCTTGTTTAAATGTTCAAAATACCCAACACCACGCAGCTTAGTCTACTCCCCGATCCACATCCCACCTTGTGTGTAGTTAGGAAAGACGCAAGATGCACTGTCTCACTGTGGACTCCTTGCAAAGCTCATTGCAAAGCTAAGTTTATTTCCTATTTTCCTTTTGACTGGAAAGGAGTGTCACGTGACTGTGCAGACTCCAGTGGGACAGGGACGGCACAAAATAGTCAAGAAAGTGTTAATTCCCAATCACTTTCTTTGGCCTCTATGTCAATGTCTAGTATTTTTGATGCCTAACCTTGTGGTCTGAAGGTCTTGGGGCAATCAAAGAGGTCAGACCCTAGTCTTTAGTGCTCTAAGAGAGAAGACAGCATGCTTTATTGCCAAGAGCGCCCGACTAGCTGTCAGGAGATATGAGTGCTAGTCTTAGCTCTGCTGCCAACTGGTTGTGTGCTTGTGGACAATTCATTTGGCTTCTCTGTGCTTCCAGTTTTCTCATCTGTAAAAATGAGACAATATATACCTTTCCTACCTCACAGGGTTGTGAGGACCAGGCGAAATAAGAGAACGTTTGTGAATATACTTTGCAAAGTATGGAATGCTATACAAACAAGTGCAAGATATTAAGATCATGATTCCACAGAAAGATTTTCCTTAAACTCTTAATAGATTTAGTTCTAAATAGTCCCTAAAAGCCCACTTCTCAAAATATGCTTCTTGGGCTAGTAGTGAATGCATTCCCTGGGAGCTTGTTATAAATGCAGAATTTTGGCCCCACCCCGGAACTACTGAATCAGAATCTGCATTTTAGCAAGATTCCTAGATGGTTCATATAAACACTAAGTGCAGTTGGGCAGGTGTATGTATACCTTTAACCATTGGTTTTCAAAATTTATTTGCGTAAGATCCTGGTTCAGAAAGTCTGGGTTGGGGGTTAGGGATCTATATTTTAAATAAAGGCCCCAGTTGATCCTGTAGCTCCAGGACCACACTTTGAGAAACACCACACTAAGCCGTCAAGATGTTTAGTTAATGAACCTTAGTAGAATATCAGAGAATCTCTAGATCTGTTACTACAACCCCAAGCTAAGTTCTCAAAGCCAAACCCATATGTTTCTTGAAAAAAATTCATCCCCAACCTTTGCTTCTGTATCAGCAAGCAGTCATCCATCCAATTCATGAAACTTTCAGGGTGGTTTTTGTTTTGACTCCTTGGGTTCAAAATTAAGCATCTATTTTTTAGTTGCTTTAAATTTCAGTCACCTCAAAGTAAATATTTTGTTTACATGGAATATAAGTATATATGCACACCTATTTTATTTAGCACATCTCACATTTTAAAAAAATTAGTTCAAAAAATAGAGCCTTATTTTTTACTTTACACTCCAAATGCCATGGACTAAAATTGTACAAACTGTACTAAAGGCATATCAACAGGTTGGAAATATTAGTTGACATTTACTTCTAAACAGATCTGACCTCTCAAAAATTCCATTCTCATTTATGTCTAAACTGAAGAGTTAGGAACATTAGTTTAAAACTAGTATTGCAATCAAGGAACTTCCTTGTTTTGTAGAAAGAGAAACATACCCAGAGATATGAGAGAACTATAACTGATTTTCCACCGAGATATTATTTGTGCCAGAATAAAAAGTTAATCTCTGTAGTCTTAACATTTGCCAGTTTCCTTTATTTCCTGATCTTTAACTATTGTTATATCATATAGGATTATGATATAGACTCTAGACTCTTTGCCTTGATACATAGAAAATATTTCCTCACTCAGCCGAAAATTATCTTCTTTTCAACTACTCATTTCTTAACTAGTCGAGGTTTGCTTTAGTCGGAATAGGGTACCCACCATTAGTCTTTGGGGGTAGAAGAGGAAAGTGACAGAGTTAAGAAAAAAATTGTCCCACAGTCAGGATAGGTACTAACTTTGGGAAAGAGTGGAAAAAAAACATCCCTTTTTTGTGTGTTTTCAGGAGATGCATTTAGAAGACACCACCAGATTCTGTCCAAAGGAAGAAAGAGAAAGTGAACAAACATCTTTCAGCGATCAAAACCCCAGGCAAGACCAGAAAGGGGGCTTTCGCAGCTCCTTCCGCAAGCTCTTTAAAAAGAAGTGAGTAGCTCTTAGACAAGACAACATTGTAACTCCTTTCCCTTTGGGCTAAGTCTTGAGGTTTTAATAGTACTAAGTATCAAGTAGCCTGGTTTCCACACAACTGCTTCAAGCTCAGTGCCTGCACTCAATAGCCACGATTCTTGCCAGGCGAAGATGTTTCTCATTGTAATCTCCTAGAGTAAAAGCAAACTCAGCTCTGTCCTCTGCCTCTTTTGTCTTTAGCCCTACTTCCTAGTTCCCAAAGTCATGTGTCCTGAGCAGAGTGAGCAGAGGAGGTCCCCTGGGAAATGAGCTGGTGACAATGAAATTCCTTTTAGACTAGGAAGAGTGGGAGTTAGGTCTACTAATGGGAGTTAGATGTAATGGAAGGTTTTCTAAGGCATCTCAGCACTTCTGCCTGTAGAGGCCTATAGTTGTCCTGGGGGTTAGTACCTGTTTATTGGGACTTACAGTGTCTTCCCTGGCAGAGATAATTGAATGGACTTGGCTTGGACCCTAGTTAAAAAAGTCACTTTAATGGAGTTTTCATACTCCATAGGAGGCAAAAACAAGCCATTTCCCTTCTGTGGTACTTCTAAGATTCTAAGTCCTTGTTGTATGAAATCACCCACCAGGCATTTTGGCCAGCATTTACCAGCACTGTCTTACCCCAGCATAAAATGTAAGGAGCAGAGAACTGAACATTAGCATTGGACCGTAGAGTGATTCTCCAGTCCAGCCACTGCCCACCTGAGAGACCGGCAGTTTCTATCTCCACTGGTCCTCAGGCCTATTTCCCTGCAACTTAGTTTCTCTTGGTAGAGGAGGTTCTTGCAGTCAGTTTTAAAGAGTAAGTCTTCATATTTTAGTGGGTGGAAAATTTAAACAAAGACACTATTGCTGCCTCTGGAGAGTTTCGAATAAGTGAGGAAGCACAGAGAAACCAAGTAGTCCTTGAAGGCAGAGATTCCTGGCTGATTTAGATAATGGTTTTGATGGAAGAATTGGGGGCAGGCCTGGAGTGAGGACTTCTTTGATTGTTTGTCTATTTTCTCACGGGGGGTGGGGGGGGTGGTACTGAGATTAGGGGGTCTTTGATTGTTGGTTATTGCTTGCTGTTACTAGAAGGAGGGAACAGAAACATTACTGCAATCAGAAGTAGCCCTATTCTATGAAGTCCCCTTTCAGTTTTGCCAAGGCAGCCCCACGCATGCATGTATGGCTTTTGCTAGATCCCCTTTGTTTAGAGTGAGGAGTTAAGAACTGTATCTCTCTCTAGGATCATAGATCTAGATCTTTCCTGGCGCAGTGCCTACCTCTGCCAAGTTTGGCATGGGTGGAGACCTGGAAGCAGACAGCTCTGCAGCTTGACCTTGAGATTTAGGTTCCTAAATCCTTCCGAGGACTCCAAATTCCTAAGGTCACTGCTTGAGCCATTTTTTTTTAAACCACAGTATTTCCAAAATACACAGTCAGTTTTTGCCCACTGCCATTTATAATGACTGGGTACTGTGTATTGGAAAATAATGAGTCCTGGATCCACCTCTGGTTTCTTTACAAATTCCCATTTTTCAGAGAGATGTAAGAAAATGCTCTGCCAGTTACCTGAGGCAGAGGGAGTGCACTTGCCCCCTCTGTGTCCAGCGGGCAGAGCTAGAAGTAACGAGCGAGAGGAAGAGCTTTCTAAAAATGCAGCTGCTGAGAACTGGAGCTGGCTGCCTCACAAGGGAGTGGGTTTTCTTTAGTAGAAGCTAGATGACCCTAGTTAGGGATGCCATGACAGGGATTCCCACGCTGGGTGAGACATTGCCCAAGATATTCACCTGAGTCCTTTCTAGTGCTGAGGTTTGTCTTATCTGTAGTTTGACTTTGTTGTAGATCAATCTAAGTAATCACATCTTCTTAACATCTGAAACAAGAAATTAATGTGGCCTTGGGACCTATAATGTCAAAGACTCAGCATGTGGAAAAGCAGATTTTATCTTTCTATAGCCCCACACATCCCTTGGCACAATGCTGAGGACTTGCTGTGTGGACTCTCCAAACTGATGTTGGTTAATTGCTTCTAGTACTCTTGCAGCTTTCTGGGACCCTTCTTAGAGGGCCCAATGGATGCCCTTAATCCTCTTATCCGTTCTCTTAGATCAGCCCCTCCTGCATCAATCATACTGCTGCCACTGTACCTTTGTATTTGAAATCTGAAGTGTTACATGAATGGCTGTTTCCTCTGGCAGGCTTTCCTGATTTTTTACATCTAGTGTAGGACTGTGAACACTATTGGGATGCTTGCTTATTGCCTTGTGTCCAGGGTACCATGGTGGGCACTTTTGGGGACTTGGCATGGGATCAAGAAACAGCTTTAGTAGCTTCTTCTGAGTGTTTTCCTCCAAAAAACCATGGAAAGTTGGCTTCATTGTGCTGAGGTAAAGAGGAAGGACAAGGAAGCCCCAGTGTAGCATGGAAAGGTCAGTGGCTCTTAGATGACAACCCACTCTTCTTCTCATTAATTGAGCATTCTTTCTTGTATGCACGCACTTTGTGAAATACTTCTACAGGAACCGTGAAGGTCAGGGTCCCAGATGTTACATAGAAACTCTGTAGGAGCTATTATGGAGGACTCTGAAGTTAGACCTGTGGACAGGTAGAGGGAGGCACCAGAAAGAGACATTCAGTTTATTCTCCATGTTTTTGGGAGGTCAGGCTGGCAGCAAGCCCTGTGACCAGGACGTGGTCAATCCTGGGTACTGGAACCATGCCAGAGCCTGGCCTCAGAGGTCCAAAATGGACCAGTGCCAGAAAAGCCATCCATGTCACATCTGGGGCTCACTGCCTGCCTATACCACAGCCCCCTGGAGGCTCATTCCTGTCTACACTGACACACTTTTTGTATCCATAGGGGCTTGTTTGGCTGGTGGCCCCACACACCCAGAATGCTGCTTCGGGATGAAGCTAGGCATGGAGCCAGATGCAACAGAAAACCTGGGAAAGGGTTCTCTTCCCTCTGAGGCTGGGAGGGCCGAAGGCTCATACCCACAAGGATTCAAAAGGGAGAGTCAAGTTGAAATCTTTTAAAAAATCCTGAAAAATACCCAAGATATTTGAGGAAAAGGATGATGCTCTGTTTCTATCTCAGGCACATTTGTCCTGGGTAGATAGATACCAGGTCATTTGTCTCTGAAAGCTGCCCAGAATTGATCCGAATAAAGACTACATGTATTAAAGTTTGAAAATGTTAAGTGACTTTAAAAATTTTTAATGAGGATTCTTAGAAGCCAGGAATAGACCTAATGTGATAGACTGATGCTGGACTAAATCCTAATCCTGCTGCCTGTGAGCAGGATGGGAGGCAAACTGTCCCATTCTGGAAGGATCTATGTGGAGGCTGTCAAAGACTTGAATGTAGACTATCCTGAAGTCTGAAGCAAATGTTACTTTATCGTTATGCATAAATCTTGCACTTAGGTTAATAAATATTCTTGGCTGGGGGTATGGCATAGGGGAAGAGGGTTATGTAAGACAGTTCAGCGGTAGGGAATGTGAATGCTCTTCCTTTTTATCCTCAAGTCTGGGAGAAGTGTAAGATAAAGAACGTGGCTTCCAAACGAGTAATTCTACTTCCTCTCCCATTCTGTTCCTCTTTAGCACTTTGTACAATAACGTATATACCTCAGAATACCTCCTTCTCAGTCATTACTCTCCCTCCACCAGTCACATCAAAATCTCTCTATTTTCTTAATCACACACACACACACAGAGTACTTCTACAGGGCTCCGTATGATTGAGTAGGAGCGAATCCTCCTCTGGTGTCTGTCAGCTGTTTTTCCATATGCCTGGCCTTGGCTGTGGGACAGACCTTGTAAAGAAGGCAGGTCTACTAGAGACTCAGTTGGTAATTTTCCCTTCACCTTCTTTACATCGTAAACCCTATCTCAAGTCCTTCCCATATTGATACTCACGTTGGGGTTCTCATTTCCCATTTTATTTCCCTAATAACTTTAAAATTGGAGGAGATGGTTGAAAGGATGACATTTTAGATTACTCAAACCGGAGATTATGAGTGTTTCTCAATAGGTCATTTGATAGCAGTCACTAAGTTAAGGGTCTACAGTGTACTAGGTTCTGTCTAGCACAAAAGAAGTGAAAGAAATAATGATAGTCCATTAACAGCTTACAGTCCAGATGTAAGGGTAACCTACCTGCAAGGTTGAGAACATAGTGATTACTCAACAAATATGTAGTAAAAATGAATGCTCATTTGTCAACCACCTTGTTGATTACAAGGGCCAAATAATTGGGCTGACAGGCTGAAAGTTCCCCTGCTCACTTCTCCAGGTGCATGTGTCCTAAAGCTTTCAAAGTGGACTATCTTTCCAATCAGAAAACCATCCCTTACTTAGGTCAGAGGGTTCTGTGCACTGGATTCTCCCCCTCCTCCCTCCCCTCCCTCCAAAAAAACTTTCAAGGATTATTTGTAGTAAATGTGTTCTCGTATGACCTGCCCAACTTTGTCTCTGTCAGCAGAGTGGAAGGAAAGTTAGCAACAGGGCTTTCCATCAAACACTTGGATGGTTGGTTATGCATCAGAACGTAGTGGCAGATCGTACCCTTACCCAGCGAGTGTCTGCCTGCCCATCTCATTCTTGTCTGCTGGGATTTGCCTTGCAGTCAACCACAGTGACCCCAGGAACTCAAAAGCCATTTCTGTTTTATAGAGAAAGGGAATAAATACTCTGGCTCTTTCTACTAATTCTGCAGGTGGTTTCCCAGTAACTCAGGTGGGCATTACTTCAGAGCCCAACAGCTACACCTTTGGGAGGGTCCAACTGTCAAAGTGGCCATATACCATGTAAGCATTATACAGGTCAGTTAAAATTATCTTTAAAAGGATAAAAATGAGCTTTTGGTCATGGCTAAAATGTATGCTAGATTTTGGAAAGGATTAGCAAGTCAGCCATTAGTTAATTAATAGTTAATATCAAGAAACAGAGAAATTCACATACCTATAGACACACAGAGGTTGTATATGAGAAGAGCAGTTCAAAAAGAAAAAAACTAAGTTGAGTTTGTGGACTTTAAAAACTAGACAGGGCGATTTTGGCATTTGTTTCAGAAATGGGAACGCAACTGGTGAAGATTTCTGTGGTCCTTGGGGCTGGTGGTGACAGCAAAGCTTTCCCATTTCCAGGTAAACACTAAATAGTTGCATGTTGGAACCATCGAAGTATGACGTGTTGGGTTTTGGAGAGATCAGATGTAGCTAAGAGGGGAAATGTGAGGCAAAGATTTTAAGTTTCGACTAATGACTATCTGGTGGCGAGAAACTGCCCTGGGGGGAAACAGTCCACTAGAAACACCAGCCAGATTCAAGTCTTCTTCCTACTTCCTGCCCCCGAAACTACAGGCGTTCCTAGTCTTCTGGGTAACAGGCGATGTGAGGAAAGAGGGAAATGGTCAAAGATAAATCTTCCTAACATTTTGGGTACAACTGTGCTGATTAGGGCTGATCTGAATTGGAGGCACGTGGGAGTTCTGAGAGTCGAGAGAAGGCCTGGAGCTCTGTTAGGGTGGGCTTGTGGAGGCTGTTTCAAAGCAGAGCTCCAAGGGGGCTTCTGAAAAGGAAGAGGACTTTCACCCCACCCAGACATTATCTTACCTGATGAGTACCCAGATGTGTTGGGGCTGAGAGACAGAATAGTTTTTCTTCTATGCCCTGGCGTGCAGTAGAAAAGTGCTCCTTACGGACCAGAAGTAGAAAGCATGCTGGGCAGCTGTGGCTTTGTCTGATACCAAATATTAGGGTGAAAAGTAAAAAAAAATCTAGTCAGTCATCAGATTTCCAGACATTAGGATTTTAGTCCTTGCGTGGATCCAACTTCTTTCTTTTAATACTATGAAAAGGATGTTTGAATTCTGCCCAATTAGTTCAGTAAATGAGAGTCATAATGAACTTTTAACAACGATGAGGACCTGTAGCATACCAATGATAGTGAAAAAACTTATTCTTCTCTGTGGATGGTGGAAGCATGCCTGACTCTGCCTCCACCAATGGAGAGCTTGTTTAGTTGTATAGGAGCTTTGGACAAAGAACTTCATGTCTAACATCACTTTCATACACTCTGCATGAGGTCTTTTGATGCTGGTTCTTAGTCGCTGGGCTAGTGTTACCCGTCCTAGCTCAGAGTTGAAGCTAGCCAAAGGGCCCCAGCCTAGCTTATCAAAGGTTGTTCCAGAAAGCCTCCTCCCTCCAGGGACTTCCGACAGGAACGAACTGGAGAAGGTGCAGAGCTGGAATGGATCACCCAACTGTCTTAACCAAGATAAAGGAAGAATGCGCCCTGGACTGGGGAATCAACTGGACTGATCTGAGTTGTTGACTATTGATTGGGCTTGGTCTCCTTTGTGGTGGTTGAGATTACAGAATCTCCTCAATCTGATTACTGTATTAATTTCTGCATTCTACTAAATGTAGCATATATGTGTGGTCGGCTTCAATAAATCTTTCATTTAAAAATGAAAACAAGCAAAAGTAAGAGTTTGTAATGTAATGCCCAAGTTCAGTAAAGGCCCTTGATAACCTTGGCTGAGAATGATGACTTCCATCCATTTTAATTGAAGGGCCTTGGTGATTTGTGGAGTAGTTACAGTATGTGGTTGAATCAAAAAATAGGATTTCTTGAATTTTCTGAGCTTTGTTCCCCTTTTACAGTGTTACTACACAATATCTTACACTGACATACATGGTTGTTAACAATTGTCCCCGTAAAGCATTAGAAAGATACTCTCTTTATGTTCGCTGTAAATCTTAGTTACATGTGTCCTGAGTCATGAAATTCAGGGGAAGTGAAAATTATTCCAGAGCTAGGAAGTAACTGTTTTACAAATGCAGAACAATTTGGATAGATAAAATATTTGAAAACAATTAAAACCAAATCAACCTGTACTTTATCTGTGTGCTGAGATTTTAGGTCCAGTGGATCAGAATACAGGGAAAAAACTAATGAGAATCCCTCAATGGATCCTTCACCCACCAAACAAGATTTCTTCAGAAACCGACTTGCTCTTGCAAATGACCTTGACCAAGGAACAGCTGTGTAAAACATACTTAAAGTTGTATTGTCAAGTGGTAAGACGAGGATAAAAAACTTGTATATATTTGTGTAGGAATATATATATTGATGTATAAATCCCCGAGGAAAACTAACATAAGTACTTACATAGGAAACTAAATCAACATACAAACAAGACATTGAAGAGATGAAGATTAGTCTATGATTGAGAGCTGGCTTTTGAACCTCAACACTTGGGAAAAGGGAAATGAAGACTTTTTACAGCATTACAGAAAAACACAGTAAATTTGGAGGAAAATAAATGTTTGTAAGATCAGAAACTTCCACCTTGAAGTCATTGTCCTAGTATAACATTAGCCTGTTCATATTTAACGTGGATCTGAATTTTATGCTTCCGAGGCATTTAGCTTAGAATTCATCCCAGCACTCGTAGACTAGTAAACACTATGTTAGGGGCCAGTTTTGTCTTGCCGTTAGTCTCTCAAAACCTCCACGGCAATACTTAATATTCCTAAGGCAAAGGGTCAGTTAACAGACTTGTACTTCACATGTTACATCTCTGAGTTGTGGAGATTTTATACCACGATACTCAAGGTTCAAATCTTAAAGACACATTGATCTCCAAACAGGAAGAGAACCTTAAGAGTAGCATTTCTCTTGTTCTATGGTTATGAAAATCAGAACAGGGAACAATGATTTGAGAAAGTGGGAGGCTGAAGAAACTTTTTTTTTTTTGTATGGGTTTTTTCTCGTGAACAGTCCAGTGGTTGTTTTGCTGAGTCCCCAGTCAGGGCCAGAGACCCCCTAGTGGTCCTGAGTGCTGCACACACTCATGACCAGATGGATGGGGGTGGGGGACACTGACTTAGCCACATCCTTTTAAGAGACTTTCTTCAGCCTGGAAAGAAGGTGGCAACATCAATGTGTTGATGGTCACATACAGTGGTTGCTATAAGCACCAGGTCGGAATGAAAGCTTAAGGCTGGCGATACCTTATTCTGTTTTCCAGAACTAAGTGGTAAAGAAACAGAGTTCTTACAGCTCAGACAAGAATCATTGCAATGAGGCTTGCCTGGGTGTGGGGTACTAAAATAGGCTCTATTTCCACATGTATGTCTAAGATGGTCTACGTCCTTGACATGCCCCAAACATCAGAATCATAGTAGAAAACGAATGATGTTTGAACCATTTGTCTCCATTCCCAGGCAGTTATCTGTAATAAATTAGGGGCATTTGGTTACTGTTTAGTCAAAATCTTGGCACCTATAAACTTATTTCTTCAGAGAATGGCCCTCTAATAATGCACTGTTTGATCTAATAGGGGAGGATTCACTTTTAAGTGTTATAAGTTTTCTTGAACTTGTCTGATGACTGAGGAACTCATTCACTAGCACTTTGAACCATAGGTGGACTGGAACACTAAAGGATGGCTGCCAAGTTCAGGGGGTTTTCAATATGTAAGTTTAAGTCAGGCTTTCTATTTTCCTGAAATTAATGAACTCCTTTGAAATTAGAGTTCTCTCTATTATGCGGCCAAAGAAGTTTTGGGGACAGTGCTTGATGGAGCCCTATCTATTTTGAGGGAAAAAAATAGAAATCAGTGTGTGACACTAGACCTGATTTTTAAACATTATAAGAACATAAGGATGTGATTTAGGTAAGAATGAAAATATTGTCTTGGGAAGTGTTAGACATTCAAAGTAAAGATTTTTGTACCTAAATCAAATAACTTGTTTTCCAAAATTTATTGTTGTTTTTGAAGAGCTTAGTGTACAATCTTTGATAAGTCATCTAAACTTGTTACCTGTAAAAGAGATTTTTATTCCTTTTTCTTGCCTCATTCCCTTGAGACATAGTAGCATTAAATGCTCTTAATTTTCAGCAAGAAAATTGAATATGTTGTTTCTTCCTCATGTGCATAAATCTCTCCATCTAAAGATAGGGGATCTACTGTAAAAGACTGTGGCTGGATACCATTTGCGTTTCTAAGTGTTTTTTGTTTAAGATTTTATTTAGAGAGAGGGGAAAGGAGGGAGGAAGAGAGGGAGAGAACCACCAATATATAAGAGAAACATTGATCTGTTGCCTTCTGCATGACCCCACTGGGGGCCTGGCCCACAAGCCAGGCATATGCCCTGACTGGGAATTGAACCAGCAACCTGTCACTCAATCCACTGAGCCACACTGAGCCAGGGCCTAAGTTGGTTGTTTCCACTTAGCACTCCATACATCTCTCCTCATTATCACATTTTCCTTTTCAACTGAGCAAAACCCTTCAGCATACAAACATGCTCTTCTTTCCCCTATTTTTTCAAGCAAAAGAAATATTCTCTTGATGGTTCTCTGATTTCTTTTATAGTAAGATTTGAAAGAAGAAATGCTCCAGTTCCTCTCCTCCCATTTTGTATTAAATTCTCTAGGCCCATGCCACTCCCCTAACTGCTCATTGTGATCAGTCTTCAGTGGATGACTTTCACCTTGCTCAAGGAACAGTCTATTCTCAATCATCTTCCTCTTCCTAACAAATAGCATTTGACATGCTGATCACTTCCTCCTGGAATTTCTTTACTAGACCCCAAGGGCACAACATCCTTGTGGTTCCATCTTTCTTCCTTGGCAGTTTCTTCTTTGTCTATTTGCTGGTTCCTCCTTTCTTTTCCCTCTCTTAATGTTAGAATGCCGAGGCTCTCCTTCACTGAGATCTCTTCTTCCAGTCAGCTTTGAAATATGATCTTTATGAAAGTGACTCCCAATTTTATATCTTCAGCCCAGAATGCTCTCCTAAACTCCAGATTTGCATCTCAAGGTGCCTCCTTGGCATCTCACAGATGTCTAATGAATTGACTGAACTTGACATGCCCAAAGCTGCTTCAACCATATTAGTGAAAGGCAACTTTGTCCTTCCGAGACCCCAAACCTTAATATCATCCTTGACAATTTTGTTTCTTACATCCCAAATCTAGTTTATCAGCAAACTGGCTGTCTTCCAAATATGTCCAGGCTCTGACCTCTTCTCACCCCCTCCCCTGCTGTCCCATTGGTCAAGCTGCCTTCTTTTGGGCTAGCCTCCTTATTCCCACTCTTAGCCCCTAATTATTCTCAACATGGCAGCCAGAGAGATCTTGTCAAAATGGAAACCAGATCATGCCAGGCCTCTGTCAAACCTCAAAGGGCTCTATTTCTCTCAGACAGAAGCCGAAGTCATCACAAGTGACCTGGACCCCATTAAGCCTCCTCCAGTGGCATCTCCTATTTCACCCACAGTCATTCCTCTCCAGATACAAAAAGCCTTACTGTTCCTCAGATATACCAAGTATGCTCCTGCCTGTGGGGTTTTGAACTGGCTGTTCCCTGGGACTTGGCATATTCTTTTCCCACGTACTTGCATGTCTCATTCCTTCACCTTCTTCGAGTCTTCCCTCATGTGTCACCTTCTCCAGGAGGCTGACTCTAACCACCTCATTTAAATTTCACCTCGTCCCCTACATTCCCAGCCACCTTGTTCTTGTAGTTACAAATCCTAATGTATACTATACCTATTTATATTACCTCTTGTCTACATCTTCATACTACATTATTAATCCCACAATGATATGGATTTTTGTCTGTTCTGTTCATTGCTATATTCCTAACCTCCTAACCTCAGATCTACACCTAGAACAATAAATACTTGCTGAAAATTGAATAGTCAAATGGGCCCTTATTAAGTGCTTATAACTAAGGCCACTCAAAACCAATTTAAGTGGCAATAAATATCAAAGGAAGCTGTAAAGAACCAAAACTATGGGGACTTCAGGATGAACCATTAACCTGTTAAAAGATATCTAATAGCAGGCACACTTTTTGAAAACATGTCCCTTTACCTTTAGTTACTCTTTATTGAGGAACTACTCTGTTAAAGGTATTGGAATTTACACATATTACAGCAGGTCCTTGAATAACAACGTTTCAGTGTTGTTTCGTTATTACATTGTTTATGTCAATTAACCAGTGGTAAATTGGTTTCATTATATGTCATTTTGCTTCAAGTTGCAGAATCTATTGATGACTTGTTTGAGGACTTACTGTACTTTTAAACCTCACAACAGTCCCCAATAGTAGAGTAGATCTATTAATCTCATGTACTGATGAGGAACAGAGACTCACTATTTAAATTACTTTGCCAAAGACACACATCTAGTAAGAACCAGAATGAGAACATGGTATGTGTGATTTCAAAGCACCTGTTGTGTTCTTGTACCACAATGATTCTTCTGTTTCTTGATGAGTCATGAGGTAGAGACACCAGCTTCTAAAAATGGCTGTGGTTTTTTCCTGCCTCTAATGAGAATCAAGGGCCCTAAAATGTTAGCATGGGCATAAACGGCTCTTTTGGAATTGTGCTCTACCATAAGTTGCCCTTGCCTCTGGAAGTCATGTGCATCTATCTGCAAAGAAGTGGGCTCAGCTGTGTGCTCTACCTTAGAGACTTAAGTGTCCTGAATCTGTGATGAGCTAACATGATTAAAATAATTAGAAAAGCAAGCCACCTGGTTAAAATTCAAAGGTGGTGACGTTTCAAGAGCCAATTCAGAATTAGCAATATTAACATTATTTTCCTAGAGCTATTACCTACAATATACTCAATAATACATACTTGGATTTCACAGTTGCCTCCTAATGGAATTATCTTTAAACCAGGGGGGGAAACTCTAATAAATTTTAGCTATTCCTGAAAGCAGTCCTCCAAATACCAGGCACCAAAGATGAGTCAGTGGTCTCAATCACTAACTGCCACATGATGCTGGCTGAGTCATCTCACTGCTCCAGGCTCCCTTGCTTCAATTTTTAAATAAAGGTACTTGAATTCCAAGGATTCTTCAGTTTTGACATATGATAATGACACCATGATAACTGCACACTTGCATAATTCTTTCCAGTGTGCAACTGTGAAATGTACCTTTCCATTCCAAGCCCAGAAAGAATTGCTAAGTCAGGCTGCCACATTCCAGCAGGTCTCAGCAAAACTTGCCTGTCAAGGCACTGTGATAGCATAAAACTTCTTTCATGGAATATAAATGCCTCAGCCCTCTGAAACTTCATCCAGGTGACACCCAAGGTCACTAACATACTCATTCTCATCGCAAGGGCCTCCCACCAACTACAATCTTAGGGCTGGATACAGAAGGAAATGCTGAACTTTTATAATATTGTGATAGAGGAATAAGCACCTCCAAAGAAAGGGCATGATAAAAAGCAAGCTATTTCTATGTGGAAAGTATGAGCTAAAATTAAAATCACTAATGACATTAAAAAATTGTCCTCTAAAATAAATACATGCAAAATAATACACTTGTGGGCTATGTAAGGCATTTTTCTTTATTATTTTTCAGTTTATCTTAGTAATGCCAGAAAAATAACAGCCATTATTTTCACTTTAAATGCAAACCAAATACTGCTGCACATAGAGTACAAAGACTACCTACGAACATGGTTAGGTACAAAGGCCATATTAGATGTATCGATCACACTTTGTTTTTACATCAAAGTAAGACTAACAGACCAATTATTCTGACAATTTTTCTAGCAAATACCGTGCTACTAAACAAAGGCAAATACACACATATATATATATACACCAACATGTTTCAACTGAAGTTAAACATGTCACTTTGACAAACAAAAGGCTTCTTCTCTGGTGGGCCTCACCAGATATTTGCACCCCAAAGTCCCCTGCCCTGATCCCGCCCCCAAATGCTGACTTGATCTGAAGAAAAAAATTAGAGATGTTCTTAATTAAAGGCACATTTGGCAGCTACTGAAAGTGGCATGCATCTGACACAGGTGCGTTCTCCCTAAAGCCACACGTGTGACTTCCATCCATTATGCATCTTGTTTCTTTTGAGTGGTAGGTAGTCCAATATGATCCACCTTAAGCTAACTTGCTTTGTAATTTTGCAGCAATTGGCTACTTAATGCACTATTTTCATTAAAGGCAAAAGGGAAATTTACTCACAGTTGACAGAAAATGCACTTTACGGTGTCAAAAATGGAAAATAAGGCATGAAATTTACAAAACAAGTTACAAGTGCTTTTGTTGTTTAATCATATAGACTTCATGCTTCTTAACTAGAGCTCGTAACATTTCATTGGCTCATGTATGAGAGATTATGGAATAATTTTAAAAGTTAGTAATGAGATGTTTCAGAAGAAAAATATTGAATAAACTAAGTCATCACTTTCCCTTATAAATAATTGTACTGCATGATTTTTTTTAGCCAAACTGATAACCTCGTGATGTTGACTTTACTGGTAAAGACTAATAATGTGCACACAACAGGGACTGCCCTGGGACAGCACTCAAACAACACAGGGTTTGAAAGAATGAGTGAGCCTGCCCGTACCAGTAGAATACAAAGAAATAAGTGGTTAATTTGTTTCTTTCTAAATCTGGAGGGAAAAAAGGGTTTTCTCAATGTGTACAACATGAATAAATTGGGACACTCCTCCCTCCATTTCCATTGTTTTGCTGAGCCACTTCAAATTGAAGTCAAGCTGTCACTAAAAGACAAACAATGAAATACATAAAAAAGTAAGCTAAACTTGAGAATTAAGACAAGAGCATGATCATAGATCCAAATTTTGGTTTGCTTAATTTTTGATTTATGAAAACATCTATTAAGGGAGAATTTAGAACCGTAATATAGTCTCCAACTGAGAGGGTACTTGTTCACTCGACTGTTGTGTTGATGGTAGTGTGGCATGCTCTTTGCTAAATTCAGACCCAGTAAAACATTCTTGAGTTGGGAGAGCATAGTAACCTACTAAACACATAATTTGATACCCAACAACCTTCAACTAGGCAAACTGTTGATGTTTGTATATTTCCTGATAATTTGTACTTTTAAAATACATTGAAGACCGGGAAGAGCAAATAAATAAGCTTTGAATGAATCTAGAAACATATACTTATCTGTCCTGCTTTTAAAAGTGCTTGATATGTGAAAAGGTTCCCTTTCTATTATATTAGTTATCAGCCCACTTAAGTAAATTCAACCTGCAAATATTTTCATTGTGTGATCCAGGCAATGAGACCTCTAAGAACATTTCCATTTCTAAATGTTCCATATTTTGAAATTTAGTTTAGAAAAAGGCATGCTGCATTGACTGTCTTATAATGTCCTGGATTCGAAAGCAGAATTTTGTGGTGATGCATTCATCTTCTCAGCCACTTCTTGTCCCTGATTAAGTCATTGTAGTTACTACAAAGAATGAATTTGTCAGCTAGTGTTCCACAAGTGAAGGCAAGGATACAGTTTTCTCACCTTCATTTAAGGGCATCCAATTAGAATTCCTCTAGTTAGGTACTACTGCAGAAAATATTTTTACCCAGATGTCACACTTCAAAATAAAAAAGTGTCCTCTATCCACAATGCATACAAAGCTGATGCGTGGTGGTCTCCCAGAACCACTAGCTCTAGAATGGTTCCCTTTGTGAAATATGATTAGAGCTCCAAATCTTGCATTTTTCCTCTTTATACGATGAGATTGAAAACCCTTATTGAAGGTGAACACACTGGCCAGAGAGACTGAATGGGCTCCAATGTGACTTTTCTCAGGTTCCCATTTGGAGTGGGGATGGGGTAATGAAAAAGAGAAACAATTGATAAGACATTTAAAGGGAAATCCTAGGGACAATGAGGCTGGTCTAATAAAAATTCGTGGGAGATTCTGGAATGTGTATTGTGATTAATTGTAGCAGCACTAGTAAGTAGGCTTAGATTATTAAATACTTATTGGATGAATGGTCTTATGGATACTTTGCATACAAGAATGGATTTGAAATTAATTTCTTGGGAGACTTTTAAAAGGAGACATTTTACAAAGAGAAAAATGGCTACCTACCATAATAGGAACGGTACAGATATTAAACAAAGATTCAACTCTAACAAATAAATAAGGATATGCTAGGATGGATTGCTTAATGATGATGCAATCAATACTCTGGTCTTAAAGGACTGTACACTGTACTATTGTGATGTACATTTAATGCTCTAATAAATGTCACAGAAAATTGTTAAAGTACTAGGTTTCAACCATGACACAACACTTCTGGAAATGTCTCTAGTGGCATGGTTAACAGAATTGCTGAGATGTTGCTTCATTGTTCAGAGGACACATGCAGACACTGATGAACTGCTGAGTTGCTAAGGATGGAATACTGCACATTTCAGACATTACAGTGGAGGCTAATAAAAGTTTTTCTCTTCAACAAGTCGCATGCATTTCAGTCACAGAATTTGTTAGACTCAGAAGATCAATACATAGCTTAATGAATAATCCATATTATGATTTTAATGATGTAGGTAGATGTTCTCTTATGAATAGTTCTGACAGAGCAAAGACCTCAAGCAAGGTAGAATGATTAATATAAACTTTAACAAACTGTATACATGTTGCCTAAGAAATTAAAAAACTCACAAAGTTCTGCTTAAAAGATACCCATCCTATTCTAACCAATATTATCCTACATGCCAACTGCAACTTTAGGTCATTCTTTAAGATAAATACACACATCCAGAACTAGAAACCAAGGCGTACCACAATACGTGCTTTTATGCTTAGTGTTTGTGTGTGTGTGTGTGTGTGTGTGTGTGTGTGTGTGTGTGTTTCAACTGAAAGAAATAAGAATCAACCACTTTCTCCATATAATAATTTAATATATGCCAGCCAACAAGGTATTTGTATCTTTATTCAATTAAATTAAAACAGACCTGCCAGGTTTATTATATAACATTCACTATATACACATGATTTCGGCAATGCAAGGCAATTCTAGATAGGCTGATTACTCAACTATTAGTAAAACATGATCGGTGTCGGTGATGCCCAGCAAGCACTAAGTGCTCCTTTTCACACTGGTGATTGCATTGCCACGGCATGGTCAGAGGGACCGCTGTGAGCCATGGCACAGATGGCCAGTGAGCTTTTGTGGGAGACGGGGTGCGATGACGATCTGGCAGAGATAACAGTCTCCTAAATGTGAGTTGTACACTTGACAGTTACAGTTTTACAAAAAGTTCTTCTGTCATGTTAACGACACAAAAATTCTCATTTGAAGGCAACACCACCACGTTTTGTTTGTATAGGGAGGGTGGGTGGATATGCGCTTAAAATTGGTATAATTATTCTTTAAAAAAAAAGTACCTCTTTGGTGAAGCCTTGGTACCCACTCAATTCATTCAATTCACTATAATGATCTGTAAACAGGACTGTAGTGCAGTGCCGGGCCTTGACTCCAACGAGGTCAGGTGCCGCAGCCTTTTCTCACAGTCCTCTGAATGATTTTTAAGAAAATATTCTAAAGTCGGACGAGTAAAAGCAAAGGAAAACAAAGGAGGATATGAAGATCCCTGTTTAAGATTCTTTTTAAAAAGTGCATAATATTTTGACTTACAAAAACTGTCATCATGTGGGCTTGCTGGACACTAGACTGTGTTTTCCATCCCTTTAATGAGAAAGATCAATTCACAAAAAGAGGCTCCAGCCCATTGGCTGGAAAAAGTCCCTTTAATTGAGTTCCAGGTGAATCAGTTGTCCAATTTCTTTAGATCAGTCTTTTCATATTCTACACGAATACGATTTTCATTATATAATTACATCTAGGTTAAAATTCATTGTCTTATACTGCATCTTGAAGTAGAGTCGTTAGTGTTTGGAGTTCTCACTTTAACTCCTCAGTGCTGGCACATTCAGTGCATCCATTGCCAGCAATGGATTTGGGGATAGGAAAATGTACATCCTGGTACAGAGGAACTCAGGAAGAATGGGCATTCTCCAACAGTGGTGGTCCATCTCTGTGCATGGATGGGTGTGTATGCTCCCTTTTGTAAGTTTTTGGAGGAAGTTTAGGGATGTGCTGAGAAGTGCTTTGTCGTGGAGGAACAGGTGGCCCAGCAATGGAATGAAGGTCCACTTCTTGGGTTAATGGTGGTGATGGCAGATGCCTTCTTGTGCCATGAGGAGAAGGTGTTTGAGGAGGTGGTGGTGTAAAGGGGGAAGGGCTGTTTGGAAAGAAGGCATTGCCGTGATCACTTTTTTTGCCCAGAGGGGGAGGCTGGAGATGTAGTGGTGAGCTCGAGAAGACATCAGGTGTCCTCACAGGTTCTCGTGGCGGAAGTAAGGGAGGGCTTTCAGGAGCGTCTGATAGAGAGGTCCGGTCTGACACTGAGTATCGTGGTGAGTAGGCTTTTGATGTGGGCTGCCTAGGAGGAATTGCTGGGGGGCTGTCCAAGTGCTTAGACATAATCTAAGACAAATGAAAAAGAAAACACATTTATTAATAATTTATGTATTACCATGAATATATTATGAATTAAGTTATGGATTTCAAACAAGCTATTGGGAGAACCCTAGGAGTGGATCAGGGAGTTTTGCCATATGTTTTAAATGGGAGGTTATGTTAATTCATTAAAAAATATATGTATTTTTTTAATGTTAAGGTTTTACTTTACTTTGCTACTGCTTATCTATCAGTCAATCTAATACAGGAACTTTTCTCATTTACTGTAAATCATCTGTTAATTTTACAACATTAAACTTACTACATTAATGTTTCCCATTCTGCAAGGAATGTCTTGACTTACCAAGGTGCTCTGCCCTCTGGGCACTTTGAGAACCACAGAATCAAAATAACAATTGGCAAAGAAAGAAGTTTAACTGGGTGGAAAAATAGCTATATGAACCTTTAAGGTCTCTTCTAATCTGGAATCTTCATGAAAATCCCATGTAAAAGCACATCAGATTCACTATTAAAAGGGCTCAGATAGGTAACATTTAGCATATGCTAAGATAAAGTTTCACTTAAAATGTTCTTTCATATAAAGCTTCAGTCCTCTTTCTTTCTGCTTGAGATGATAATACTCTTTCTTTATAGATTAAACTTTTTTTCCTTGACAGGAACCATGATTTAGATTTACAAGTGTTTGAAAATATACCAAAAAACTACTTTCAGAAGAAAAGAAATAAACATTACTACTACCTGGTAAATCTGTATTTGATCCTTGTTTAAATTCCATTAAGCCCCAATACTCTAACTCTAACCCAGTAAATATTAACCTAACCCAGTAAGAACTAAACTAGATACAGCAATCGAGTACAATGTAACCATGATTCCAGGTCCCAGGTAACGAGATTTTCTACCTTACCTTAGATGGTGAAGACTCTGCGGGGGCAGATTCTGGTCGTCTCCGTGGAGGTACAGGAGGGGGCACCGGCACTTCATCAGTGCCTTTGGTTAGACTTATAGATGACACTGAAGCAGATCCTGCAGGATGTTGAAATTTTTAAAAAGGTCACAGGAATTTTATTTCATGTATTAATCCTGAAAAGGCTTAGCTGGAAACTGCTTATACTTATTAAAAGAAATTACAGAAGTATCAAAAGCATTTCAATAAACCGATACCCGATAGTATTCTTTTATTAAAGCAAACTGCTATAAAAGCATGCAGAAATTTTTTAGCAGAATTTTCAGAAAAAAAGGGGCCTAACATATTCTGTTATTTTGCTTCTGGCACAAAATAACATTCCCACTGTTAATTTATCATTGAAATTTTTAAATTTGGGCCTGTCACTTTTGTAGGAAAGACTACCAACTATTAAAAAACCTTTGGAATGAAATTTTTGTTAAGCTTTTGTGATGGGCTCATTTTTTCCCCCCTTGACTTTATTAGGATAGCATCTTCCTGCTCTTACTGGATAGTGCTTGGAATTAGTTTCTTATCTTAACCACTCTCCCCAGCAATTCTCTCTAAGAATGCCAGGGAGAGAGAGAATCTACTGTCTGTGGGAGGGGTCTCTCCTCATTTTGCTTTGACACAGGCTCTCCTTGGTGGGTAAGCAAAATCAGGTTCATCATACTCTAATCCAAAATTTTAACTGCGATGGAGCTATTCAAGATGAGGGAGGCAGCCCTGATAATAAAAACAGGAATTACACTAGAATCTACTGAACCTGATTTAAGAATAAGTTGATGAATTGGCACGAAAAAGTAAGTAAAGCTTCTAACTGGAACCTATCTTACAGGCATTTACGGTGACAAGGGCATAATATAGGCATGT
>VMDR010004384.1:0-60730 GCA_007922815.1 Macrotus californicus | reverse complement strand
AAGATATAATATCTTAATCTACTTTTAGACTTCAATAACATACGATCATGAACTTCAGCATTTTATCCACAGATTGCCACTTTGATGAGCTTGATTCTACAAGTGGTTGGCAACCAGGATGGAAGCTTTTGTGACTGATGTATATACTAGTTACAGCTCTATGTGCTTTATAAAAACGTAGTGAATTAAAATATCACCACATGACACCTGTAATGCCCTTTTTATATGAGAATGCAGCCTGAAATCTTCTCAAGAGCTTAAAGACTTGGGACATACTATTTTCCCAAAGGGAATACATTAACAGTAAAGGCCCTATAATTCACTGAATAAAAATAATTAAGTAAATATTAAAAAGAACCACATTGATCATCTTTAAGGAGATAAATGAACACATCAGCGAAGTTTATGAAATTTATGGTTTCATTTTACCCTGAGCTCTCTGAGCTGCTTTTTATGTGAACACTAGTCCAGTGCACAGCCCTATACTTCAGTTTTTATAAAAGACTTTGTGCCTTTTATTACAAATATAAAATGGAAACAAATATAAAAAAATAAAATACTGTGAGTCATTCTCACACATGAAGTAACACTTGACAAAACTGTTTTCAAGTGCAGATTCCTTTCTTCCTTTTTCTTTTCTTTTCTTTTTCTTTTCTTTTCATGTCATTGATAGAATTTTCAGTCTGCATGTAAGTGTTCAGTACCTGGCCGGGAGAGATGACTCTTTCAGGACAAATGTTTCCCCCTGTGAGGGCGCTCGTATATTTGCCCAAGGCTAACGCACGAAGGTCAGGAGTCAACGTTGGCTTTTTGTCTAATACTCCAACCTCTCAGCTCTGCTTCAGATAAGGGTTCCTTGTGCAGGCGCGCTACAGCGGGCTCCCCCTGCAGGCAGTGACTGAGCAGTGTCCTGGCCCATTCGGCTCACCTGTCTGTCCTACGTGTCTGGTCAATGGGGGTTATCAAGAAGAAATGTTCTCCACCCTTTCTATAAATTATATTCAAACTTGAGTTTGAAAAGTTACGTGACCTTCTGCCATGAGGTGTTTCATAGTTGTTTATTTGGGTGATCAGTTTTTTAGTTCCTTCTCAAGAACACTTTCTAGAAACAAAATTAATACCCTACCCTAATGGAAAGAATAGTATAGACACTTGGGGTCCTAAGTATTTGCTACAAAACTCATGGAAAGGGGATGGCTGATAGCCAACCAGGTCATGGGGGCCCAGAGAGGCAACAGAGAAGCAGCTGGGGGTGGGGTTTGGGAAAAGGGAGAGGGGGTAAGAGAAGTAGGCCATCAGGGAAAACAACCCAGGGAAGAGAACCCAGTGATGAGCACAGGAAGATGAAGAGATATTTGAGAGTGTGCTGAAACTGAAAGATAAGGAAAAGAAAGACATAAAAGTAAGAGAAGATAAAGAAAGCTAATAGGAGTGATAAAGAAGAAGAGGCATGTAAGGCAAAATATCATACCTAAATAATTCCTCAAGGTCTGGAGAACTCAAAGGCAGGCTAGCACCTCAGCTAGAGGACATGGTCTCTTTCTCACATTCCCCTGTCCCTTGGTAATGTGGCTTCTTAATCTTCAGATCAAGGACTCTTAATCCTATTAATGCCTAGGTGCCCTTCGGTGGACAAGTTTAGGGATCCCAGAATGATGTGTTTAAAGTGCATAAGAATGCATTATATGACTCTAGTACACATTCAACTTTATATATTATATATAATTATATAAAACATTGTGACAAGATCTACTGATGGGACTAATGGCTACCATCATTTTGAAGGAGGGAGGAGCATAAATGTTACTGTGAGGTGACTACAGCAACTGAGTTATGATATGAAGATACCTGATTTACGTTGTTGACAAAATCGTTGGTACTGCTCCTGCGCTTGAAGTCTGTGGCCTGCATTCACAATAACCTGAAATTCTAAATTGTCACTCACTGTTAGCAAACAAATTTGTGATTATTTTCCATTTCAGTTCATGGATCCCTTCAATTCTACTGATAGATGCTTTGGAGGAGTATGACCCCTAAGGACCCCAGCTGGACTAGGGTGACTGTCTAATTTACCATCTACAACTGGGGTGCTTTTGAGAATGGAAAGGATTGTAGTTGTTACCCTAAGACAGCAGGTGTAAGTTGGGACAGGCCTGGAAGCAGCTTGTCTCTCTCTGAGATCTTTCTCCTCAGACCAGTTTTCACTTTTCTGGCCCAAGGAATTGGCTTTCTTTGCCCTGATCACAGGGATGATGGTTGTGGGTACTGACTGGCACTGGAAATAGAGAATAGCTTTAGCTGAAAGAGGGTGACATGTCAGGGCCACAGCCAGGCTTTGGGATGCCTTTGTAAGAAATGGAAAATGGGTTTCATTAGAGCAGAAGGCTCTGACTTTGGGCTGGGTGAACATTGGCCTCAGTTTCAGTTTTCGCTGCCCCCTTGGCCAGATACCCTGTAGTCTTGGCCAATTTCACCTGAAGTGAGGTTCAATTATCAGACAGCATTGCATTTCAGCCAAAAGTTTTACTTCCCCTCCAACAATTTCTTTTTCAAAGCAGAGCTACCACAATGGCTTTTAAAACTTTACTTCCTTTCCCTGCCCACTTCTGAGTTATCAGGAAGTGGCCTCAGTACAGGCAGGTGGATGGAAACCCATGGGAAAAGGCCAGTATCTAGAGAATTCTCAAACTGGACAATAAAGCCTTAAGTGATAGGGAGGGGACTGTGGTCATGCAGTGTTTCCTAAACAGATGGCTCATATTGTCCTGCATTGGGGGAGGGTGACAGAATGTCCCAGCTCCAGGATATCACCATGTTTCTGTCTGTTCTAATTGGTGAAGTGGAACCTGCTTAGTAGATAAAAAAGATCTTTGAAGAAAGCCTTTGACTTTGCAGGGGGAAAGCAACATCTCAGAAAACACTCCTTATGAGCACACGAAGTATTTGAACGGGAACCAGGCGACCTGGTTCTAATTGCAGCTTTGGTTCTGGCCAGCTTGGTATTTTTGTGCTGCCAAAGTTGACTGCCCTCCACTCCACTTCCCAAGTAAGAGAATAATTGGAATCTCAGTGGTTCGTAAACCCCATGCCAGCTGCATGGTCTGTAATGTCAAAGATGTATCTGGCATTGATTTATTTCTTCTCCATCTGGGGGCTTCTCTGTTTAAACTGGTTCAGATCCCCTTTTTGGCTTAGGCCTTCCAGGCCTTACATGCGACAGATCCTGCAGTGATAGACGGACATTACAATCCTGAGGGTCTATGACACCTGGAGCCCTTCTGGGAGCCTAGAAGAAGGGGATGGGAGTGGGAAGTGGAGAGAAAAATACCAGACAGATAAAGTGATACAGTAGGAAAGAAATGGAACCGTTGATAAATTTCCTTATAGCAATAACTGTTACTCAGAAAAGATGTAGGAAGTATGATAGGAGTTTCTAAAATTTGGACTCTATGTCCATCTTGCATCCAACTCTTTATAACCATAAATCATGGCACTCCCTATTAACAACTTTTAAATCACTCCTGGTTGCATAGAGGAGGATAACATTCTTAGTATGGTTTAATAGGTCCTTTATCACCCAGCCCTGCCTGTCACTGCATCTGTCATTTTCCTTGGCATATTCCACACCCTGGTGTGTTAATGCCGGTGTTTTAGTACTGGTTAGTACCATCAATTGTTCACACGTGTCCTCTCCATCTCTGTGTTCAGTAATATCATGTTGCTAGCTTGAAATCAGCTATGGTAGGAGTATTTACACCACAGAAACAATCAGACACTACAAAGCAGTGCTTTCCCCCCCAACTGAGAGTCTGCTGTTAACCTTTACCTACACAGAGCACTGCCTCCGCCTCACGAAAAGACTGGAAGTTTCTATAAGAGTAGATGTGATGGAAAGTGCTCCATCACATCTCTCTCCATTTGGTTTGCCATTCTCTGTTCCTGATGGTTCATCTGTCCCTCTCTCCTTCCATCCATCTAACTGTCCATCCACCCAACCATCCATCAGTCTATCCAGAGATAGCCAGACTCTGTTCCAATTTCTCCTCTGCCATTTAATAGCTAAGTGAGTAACTCTGGGAAATTTTCCTAACCTCTAATATGTTTCAGTTTTCTCTATGTAAAATGAGTATAATAATAGGCAGTTGTGAGTCTTAAATGAGTTAATTTGTATAAGATGCTTTGTACAGTCCCTGGGACATGAGAAATACTATTTAAGTCTTTGTTTTTAGGAATGATTACAATATTATTGATTGCTTACCATGTGCCCAGCATTGAATATGCATGTGTGATGTGGAAAGAGGTTCGATAACACAAGCACAAGAAAATATTCAAGAGCCTTGAACAAAGCCTGGTTAGTTTTTCCAGAAATACCAGAATTGACTTCACAGAGCTGGGGGCATTTGAACTGAATCCTGAAAGATTGATCCTGTATACCCACCAAACTGGCAAGACAGATAGAGTCGTCCCAGGAGGAGGGAAGTCATTTGAACACAGGCATGGATGAGGGAACAGCATGGGCTGTTAGAGTTTTGTGTAGCTGAGCATGAGATCATGGAGGGCGAGGGAGGGGGCCCCTGATCATAGGTGGGTTACCATAAGATCCGCTGTTGCCTGCACCAGGTCATGTCAGACCTCTGGATTTTTCAGAGTCAGAATTCCAGATTTTTATGTGAAAGTTCTTATTGTTTAATGGTAGAATTAATTCAATTAGAAACAAAACTCGCCCACATGCTCTATTTGGCTTCCTGCAGAGAGTGGAGTTTCCAAGCTTGTTTCCAAGCTTGTATAAAGGTAAGATCGACAATAGGAATTCCTGATTTCGAATAGAACTCTGCTATTAGTTGTATGAACACAAGTAGAGCCCCTTAAGCCCCCTGAGCTCTGGTTTCTGCCAGATGGCTATCATATTTAATGCCCTATATACCTTGCTCTGAGGAGCCTTTGGACTGTGGAGATGGAAGCTTTTGCAAAGAACCAGACACGCATTAGAATTATTCGTAGGCCCTATGTGGCAGAGACATTCACTCAGTGCAGCCCCAAGCCTTATTTGAGTCACCCAGAGATATCCCGAATGTCCTCGCCTGCCTCTTTAATTTTAACAATAGGTGGGGGAAGAGAAATGTAGGAGTATTTTTTCCCCTTCCTTCTGTTAAAAACATCACGAAGGAGCTTGACATTCCATTTTGGAAGTCTGCATGTCAGAGATCCAGCTAAGACGGATCTGAGCTATTGATTGCTTCCGCATGGATCCAGGATCCCCGGGAAAGGTGCACACAGCCTCTGCGTGGTGTGTGTTGTTTCTCTGAGGGGAGGGACGGTTCTCTGAGAAGCAGTCAGCCCTGCTAGGTATTAGTCCAGGTCATGTTAAAATCTGCACCTGCATCTGTGTAATTTCCCCTCTTTTCATCTCTTTCCATTCCAAGCTGGCTTTGATCATGCAGGCTTTTAAGGAAATGATCAGACCTTTAAAGAGTCGAATTATTTCTAGTTGAGGGGCTGAGCTTGATGGATGTTGGCGTTCACACAGCAGAGAGGTGGCTATGCATCCAGCCAATTCCATCAGGCCTGGTTAAAAGCACTATGGAACCTCAACTTTGCAAAAACTGAAAAACAAAAAAACCCAAGGTTATCTTAAATATATTGAATCTTGGTGCTATTCTGATTTTGTGTTACCTTTATGTGTTTTGTTTTATTGCCTGATTGAACTTGATCCTGAGAAGCTTCAAAGATGTAGGCAGGTTGTGCTGGCCAATGTGGCTCAGTTGGTTAAAGTGTCCTCCTGTGCACCAAAAGATTGCAGGTTTGATCCCCAGTCAGGACACAGGCCTAGACTGCAGGTTCAATCCCCAGTTAGGGAGCCTACGAGAGGCAACTAATCGGTGTTTCTCTCTCACTCTCTTCCTTACTATCTCTCTAAAAGCAATGAAGGAAAGGACCCTGGGTGAAGATAAATACATACTACATATACACATACATACATACAGGCAGGCCTTGAAGTAAAGATACCTGATTTACACAAGCATATCAGTTATGGATTATGGCCCCACTGTAGAGATCTTAACACCTCTACTTCAGGAGCTGACCTGGGCCTCAGACGCTAGTTCATTCTCTTCCAAGCCCTAAGCCACTTGGCCCTCAGTACTGAGGTGTCTGATGCTGCTGTAGCTCTCATCCCCTGTTGATGTCTGGGACCCCGTCCCCCTTATCCACTGCAGAAGCTCCAGAGGAGCCAAGGTCACACTACTCGGAGATGGATTGGAACATTTTGGTCTGTTGAAGTAACATTACAGGTGAAATAACACATTTGCTGTTAAGGAAGTGTTGAAGTCCCAACTCCTAACGTGATGGTATTTGGAGGCAGGGCCTTTGGGAGGTAATTAGGTTTAGATGAGTTCACAAGGGTAAGGACTTCATGTGGGATTAGTGCTCTAGTAAGAGGAGAACAGAGAGCTTGCTTCCTCTCTTTCTATCTACAAACACCGAGGAAAGGCCATGTGAGGGAACAGCAAGAACATGGCCATCTGCAACCTGAACAGAGGGCCCACACCAGACATTGATTTTGCTGGCACCTTGATCTTGGACTTCCAGTCTCCAGAACTGTGAGAAATAAATACTGTTCTACCGAGTCTATGAGTATGGTATTTTGTTATGGCAGCCCAAGCTGACTGATACAGGAAATTACTGTAAGTTAGCCTGGGTTCCTAGGCACCTTGTAAAACATCTTTTTGAACAAAAATATGCCTGTTTTTGTACCACTTTACCTATGTTCACCACCAGCCCAGCACATAGTAGATTACTTGTTGAATGAATGAATGAACACTAATGAATGGAGTGAAAATATCCAATTTATAAACAAACATTTTGAAAAAAAATTCATTCAAGCATTGGGGAGCCCATGAAATCATGGTTTGAGATGAAGGAAAAATAATTTTTGCAAGTATATTGTGTGTGTATGTATATATATATCACCAAACTGTTAACAGCCTGCACTTTTTTACTAGCTCACCCCACAGAGACGTAATGATAGTAAAATAAATACAGTCAGCATGGTTTCCTACTTACTCAGCATGCTAGCAAATGATGCTGAGTTGGGCTGTTGACCTACCAAAACCTAATTAATTTAAGTTTAGCAAAAATAAAAAAAAGCAATTTATTTATAAGAGAATCATAGCACCTCGATATCAGAAAGGACTTCTGAGGTACCTTTTCATTTTATATCCCCAAAGGGCAGGTTGCCACAGAAGGATGTGATTTTTCTGGAAAATAAAAATGGTGGCGTTCGGGTTCTTTCTTGTCTGTCCAAGCAGTCCCTCAGACACGACAAGGAGTTTGCTCCATGGCTTTTGCCATTTGAGAATGGAGAAGCTATTTCCTCAAGATGCTATTCATCTTTATTCATATCTGGGTGCAGATGAGTTCAGAACGCGTGGGCGTGGGACTTGAAGAATCTGAAGTGCTTAGGTAACAGTTGGCGTGCCAGCTGTATAATGAAGAATATGTATTGACAATATTAAATTGTGGGCTAGATCTTGTTTTTGGTGTTTTTAAAAAAAAACCAGAACAAGATTTCTAAAAGTGACAGCGTTGTTTTATGCTGGGGTGTTTCTCAATGTTGGGACAACAGTGCTTAGAAACACGGGCCTCCAATATGTGTTGCTTTCCTCTGCCGAGCCCGCTTTTCCTGTGTGAGCCCCGCAGAGCTTTCTTTTTAAGTGGTAGGTGCTGTAGTGTTTCTAAATATACATTTATATTGTCTTCAGCTGACGGAGGGAAGTAGCTTCGGTAATAACAGACAAGATTTTAATTCACCTTTCATAGTGAAGGTGGAAGAGTCAACTGGTTTCTAAAAAAATTAATGGTAATTTATTGAGTTACTAGGAAATTGATGCTTGCTTTCAAAGCTTCAAAATCTCTAAGTCGTCATCCACTTCAAGGTCTTTCGCGTGTGAAATTGTGCACCACGACTTCTCTGTTTAACTCACCTTCCTTTCTCTACGTGTGTGTGTGTGCATGTGTGTGTCAGTAGAGAAGGCATGCAGAGAAACCTTCCCACTTGGTTGTGCGTGGAGTGGGAAGTGTGAGCATGACTGTGACCAGCGCGTGGTCACATGTGTGGATTCCACAGGCAGCAGTTGTCTCTAGTTAAAAACACGTGGCTACTCAGGGCCCTATATCAGTAAGGTAATGCCTAGGTCAGGGGGTTTATTTAACCACTTTTCCTTTTGGCAGTCTAGGGAAATCTATCTATCCTTCCTTATTTTTTTTTAAATGTAAAAATAAAAAAAAATGTAAAACTCAAATATTCTTTAATTTGCTTAAATTAAATGTAAAAAATATTTTAAATGTAATCATTTAAGTACATAGGATTATAAGAACCAAAAATAAAAAGATAAAAAATACACAAAACATACTGATTCTCATATAACTTACATTTTGCATGACCTGTATCTCTGCCTAATCTGTCAAAAATATTTTTAAAAATTACTTTTAATAACACACTTCAGTAGTTAACTTACCCATCAGAGGTGTTTGAAGTTGCCTTGTCTAGACTTGTAACCCACATGCCTATTAGATTTCAAAAGACAATGATAACTTGTGAGAATTAAAATGTCTCATTCGAACTGTTCACTTTTGCAAAACTGTAACAGATAATTTAAATGTCTGGCTTCTTTTCATGTATCCATAAAGAACAAACAAGTGTCCATAGGGAAGACCATAAGGCATCTTAGGGGTCTGGATCACTATGAGAAGATGCACCTGTCCGCTTTTGTGACTGCCGGATGACAAGTTGACCAATATGCCTCTGCATATTATGAGGGGCTATAATCAGAAGAATTAACTATAATGGTCTTAAAGTCATGATGTGCATAGATGATATTTCAGGATTTCTGGAACAATTGTGTTTGCATATAAAAAAACTGATTTCTATTGGTGACATCATAGGTACTGATAATAGTAGTGTAATCTGTTATTTGCCTTTAAAATGAAAGGAAATATCAAATTCCCATTTGAGATCAATGGAAAAAAATAAAAAAAGATGTTCCACTGTTGTGGATACCCGCATTCCATCTGTGGCCACACAGAAGGACCATGGGCCCTGCATTACAAACCTCTGTCTTCAGAGGTGAGTCCACACCTGATAACGTGGAAAATGACAACCAAAGCAGTTTTCAGACAGATGAGATTCACAAAAGGTATTGTAAAAGAATATCATTTTCTGTTTGATGATTTACATAAAAAACATGCCAGAATTCAACCTAGAGAGTGTGATTGGCTTCAAAACTGACCTTTTAGGAGTGAGATGCTATTGCCTTTATTCAAAATAGTATTGGATGTTTTTTGAGAGGGAGCAATAAAATGTTTTGAATATTCTCATCAGTGTTAATTCTCCAATTGTTTTGGGGTGGGTCTGGTGCTTTTAAATAAGCCAAAGTCATTTACAGTAAGGTTGCTGAATGATGAGGGTGATCAAGGAGTGTAAGCACCAGATTGGGACTTGAAAACCCCAAGGCTTCTTTTTGGAAGGGGGCTCATCAGTTACCATGAAGACTGCTCCATAGTGGATGGAGGGGAGAGGGGATGAGACCCTGAAAAGACTGCATTTCCAAAATGAGTGTGTCCTTGGAATCAGCTGATAGCCCTCTGAAGTGACAATAGAGGGACCCTCATTTCCTTCTATAAAGTAACATTCCAAGATAATTTCAAAATATTTAGTGACAACATTCAATAGTTGTATTCTACATATTTTTAAACAGAATTTTCCGATAGAAATGTGGTGCTAGCTCTTTATGTAATTTAAAATTTTCCAATACCCACATTAAGCATGTAAAAAAGAAAAAGATGAAATTAATTTTAGTAATGCATGTTACTTAACCTAATATATCCAAGATTATCACTTTAACATGGAGTCAAATAAAATTTATTGAATTTTTTTCTTACATTGAGTCTTTAAAATCCAGTGTGTATTTTATACTTACAGCATATTGCACTCGGGCACTGAATTTTCATTAGGAACACTTGACCTGTGTTTAGAATTCATAAAATTTACAGTTCAAAAAGTATATTTACATATCCAAGTTGTTTGCACTATACTTAAATGTTTTCTAGGCACTGGACTAAGGATTAATTTTTAGATTTAAATTAGTATTGTTCACAAACAAAATCAAACATTTAGCTCTTCAGTTTCACTAGCCACAATTCCAATGCTCAGTTGCCACGTGTGCCCAGCAGTTTCCATATTGGGTGGTCAAGTCTAGGTTACATGTGGAAGCACATGGAGAGGATCCATAGGCACAGGGAGACAGTTAAACTGTGGAAAAATTGGGGAGAGATACCTGTCTTCCAGTTTTTTGTCCTTTCTGTGAGTCAGTTCTTTGATTGTGTCAATTCAGTATTTTTCCAAAAGTTTCCTCTCTTCTCCTTAGCATTGTTTTATATGACCCCCTAAAAGGTCTTTCCTTATGGGTGCTCATCATTTACATCCAGGGCCACCATAGGCACCCTGCTTTGTAGAAGGAAGGGTCAGGGATGAGTTTAGATGATTAGATGAAAACAGGAGGTAATGCCACTGCCCCAGGTGCTATGACTAAGCAGTTAAACCAGGGGAGTGAGTTTCCTGACTCTCAGCCCCCCTGAACGCCCACCACTCTCAAAGCACCTCTGATTCTGAAGATTTGGCTGAGGCCCAGGAAACTACACTTTTATCAAATCTTCCTTGCTTTCCCTACCTCCCCCACCGTGTGATTCAGAGCAGCCTAATTTAAGAATCAGTGCCCTAAGCAGTGTGTTCTGAGGACCCCCTCCATTGGAACACTGTGTCTTGTTAAGCTGAAGAGTTCTAGGTGCTGAAGCAGCTAATTCAGAATATCGGAAACATCCACATATTCACAGAATATCTGTGGCACTAGGAATCTGCATTTTTAATAAGCTCCCTAGTAAGTCTTATGCCCGGTAGACTTTGAAAACTTTAAACTCTACGCAGACCCTCCAGCTTAGAAAAATGGAATTTTTCACTTCCACACTTTTCCATTCATCCTCCTGCCCAACGTCTGACATTTAGAAATCCACAGTGCCATATTTATTCTGCCTCCTCTGTGTTCAGGTCATTTAACAACAAACATACATTTGCTCCAGCGACTGGGAATACAAAGAGATAGATCATGAGATCTTGTCTTTGATTTCAGCCAGCTGGCAGACACAGGAGGGACAGACATCTGTGGAAAACTGAGTTCATAAAGCATTTCAGGTGGAGGGCTGCATGTGCGTGCTAAGTGCCGCGAGGACATGAAGAAGAGGCATATCCACCTGGGTGGTGTGCTGGTGAGAATGGTTGGAAAGAGCTTCTGAGGCCCTGGGTCGATTTAGGAAAGATAAAATTGATATTCCATTAGAGAGGAAGGGAAAGACACCTGGAGACTTAGCATGAACGAGGTTGTGAACAGGGAAATTCCGATGTAAATAACATGGAGTAATGGATTTCCTGTAGGAGTCAGACCTTGCAGAGTTGTGGGAGCCGCGTGGGCTGTGGAGGTCTGGTGGGGCACAGGTGGAGGAGCAGAGAAAGATCACTGAGCAAGGACCATGAAGGAAGCTGATGAGGAGGTCGATAGAAGGCATCGCCTCTGCTGCTGCTGGTGGGCTGACATGGCTCTAGGTCAGCAGGGTTCAGAGGGGGAAAAGCAGGACAGAAGTGAGGGAAAGCCAGGACACACTGGCACCGGGGAGGATGAACTGAAACACGTGCCTGTAGAAGCAGCTGACACCCTTTTACCAGGAGCCACACACACAAACTCAGAAACTCAGGGTGGAAACGCGGTGGGAGCTGGGCGAGATGGCGGTCAACCTCTGTCCTTGCCAAGGAGGTAAGTTAGACGATCAGCAACAATGTATGGGAGCTGCAACCTTACCTTTCACGTGTAATGCTGAGGTTTCACTTCTGCTTCTGAGTTTCATGCAGCTTTCCATTGTGGCCAGCCTTAACTTGAACCCCACAAGGAAGGGAATTCCAGGAAACGTGGTCCAAAGGGAAGGAAGTCAACACAACATAAAACCACTGTAGTTGACTTAGGGAACCTATACTGGGGGTGGCTGGATGGGTCATGGGCACAGGGTGTTTGGGGTGGGTAGTGAGGTGGTAAGGCAGGTGACAGCCCTTGTGAGGAGATAAAGCTGCGGTGGGTGGCCTTGAGGGCCTTGATCAATAGCAGGGACTTTATCCTTGGGTAGCAGTGGTTTATAAATGGAGGAATAATGTGGTAAAAAGAGTTTGCTTTAAGAAAATAATCCAAGCATTGGTTCTCAGACTTCCTGGTGTCAGAAACCTTCTAGATGCTCAACAGTGATTGAGGATCGAAAGGAGTTTTTGTGTACATGGGTTATATTATTCATATGTACCATATTCGAAGTTAAAACAGAAATTTAAAACATGGTTACTAATTCATTCAAAATCACAATAACCCCATTATATGTTAACATGAAAAAATATTTTTATAGGGAAAATCGTTTGTTTTCCAAAACAAAAATTCTGTGAGGAGAGTAATGTCATTTTACTTTTTTGCACATCTCTTTAATGTCTGGCTTCATAGAAGACAGGCTGATTCTCTTATCTGCTTCTGCATTCACTCTGTTGTGATATTCCATGTCAGAAAGACTGGAAAACGCCTCTGTACACTTGTGATAGAATAAGAGTAGCAAAGGCAACTCATATCTTTAGTGTTATGACTTAATACCATGGGGATAGTCTATATCATGTCTATCATCAAATCATGTCTACAATGTTATAGATAGAGTCTTGTTCTCATGGATCACCTGTACAGATTTCAGGGACCTCCAGGAGTCCCTGCACCGCCCTTTAAAAGTCATTAATGTAGAGGGTGGCTTGGCGGGCAGGCAGTGTCCATGGATACAGGAAGGAGACCTTGTAACAGTGTTCAGAGGAAAATGAGGGCCTGCGCCCAGGCGAAGGAGCCGCAAGGAGAGGCAAGGATGGAGAGAGTTGCTCAGGAGACAGATGACACAGAGCTTAATAACCAATTAGATGTGGGGACCAAAGAGAAGGGAGAGTCCCTGAGAATGTCCTGGGCCAATGAATGGCTGAGTATCTACCAGCTGTCGGTACAGGTGGGGGTGTTCTTAACTCACCCCTGAGCCAGCCTTCTATTTCAAAGCATTTGACCTGAGGTGAAGAGGAGGTGGTAGGCCCTGTCCTAGAATAATTATCAGGGGGTCTAACTCTGACTGTTCACAGTATGCTCATACATTGGTAGAACCTAGGGTGGCTGGAGTTACTACAAGCATTCAAGTGTGGGCTGGGCCAGGCTGCACAGTTCACATATGCAGGGACACAGAGAAAGGTGGCTATTTGGTGAGCAGCAAAGATGACAAGGGTGACGATTGGAGAATGATCTCTTTAGGGCTGGACACATTTGTGCTTGAAAGAGAATTTAGGATGGACTGAGGAAGCCAGAATGTTTTTACATATATACATGTGTGTGAGTGTGTATGGGTATATATGGATGTGGTTATATGTATGTGTGTATAAATATGGTTTTATATATATATATATATATATATATATGGTGTACATGTATAGGTGGTTTTATATATAAATAGCTATATAGGCCCAGGCCTCAGCCTGGAGGGTAGAATGAACTGGTCCGAGCATCTGAAATCATGGATGAAGTTCCTGATTTGCCATGAACTGGCAGTATGAGCTTATACAACCCACTAAGCATTTCTGGGTCTCAGTCTGCTGGAAAATGTAAAGCAGGGGTATCAAACTCATTTTCACTGGGGGCCACATCAGCCTCACGGTTGCATTCAAAGGGCTGAATGTAATTTTAGGGGGCAAGGAGCTTGGCACTGCCACCAGGTAGAAACAAGGTGGAGGGTCGGATTCGGCCCTTGGGCCTTCTGTTTGCCACCTGTGATGTAGAGGCTGTGAAATATCAGGAATCCTGTGATCCAATATGCATATTTTGCAGGCCACAAAGACTGGTCTTCCAGAAGACACAGTGGTTTCTTCAGCGTCAGTTTGCCTGAAACGCATTTTCCTGAGCCTTGTTTTCCATCTTGCCTGTTAAGAGGGGTTGGGAAACGAATGGAGAAGCAATCAGTCTGACATCTGGGGACTACACATAGAAGCACCGTCTCTCAAGTTGCAGGTTTTGTCATTTGTTTGGTTGTTGTCCTCAGCTTGGCCTGCTGACCTCGGCACCTTCTTGTTTCCTTAGTTCCTGAGAAGGCAGGCCTTTTCTGCCAACTCTTTCTAAATGCACACCACCACCCCAGCCCCCAATTTGACCACACTCTACTCAGAGTTTCCCTAAGTACTATTCTCTATTGTGGTATGGAAGGTAGTTGTACAAAGGGGGACCAAAAAAAAACCCGGAATTTACTTATAAAAATTGTGTATCTGCTATTTTTTTTGTTCACCTCTTCCACATCAGCAAAACATTTCCCTTTAAGGAATTTTTTCATCCAGGGAAACAGAAAAAATTTACTGAGGGTGAGATTGGGTGAAGGGGGTGGGGCATGAGAGTCATGCTGATTTTGGTCAAAAACTACTGAACACTCAGTGCAGTGTGGGCAGGTGTGCTTGTGAATCACCCATCATGGAATGGGCAAACACGTTGAAAGAGTCTTCAAAAAAATTCACTGAAGTGGAATGCAGCCTCTTACAACAGTACCAGCTGGGAGACTGATACAGATGGGTTCCTAGAACACTCACCTAGTGGGGGAAGCCTCTACAAGGGACCCATCCTTCAGAAGATAATTTTCTTTTATTTTGAGTCCCCCCTATCAAATATTTTTTGATATTTATGTATGCTTTGGTAAACATTAGAAAAATAGAATATGCATAGCAAAACCACTAATATCAGTATTGCTTCTTAGGATAAGAAATAGTTTAAATAACTCAGTTGAATTAAAGTAAAAGATTTCATAAATACTAATACACATAGAACTCCAGTGCAGCAAAATCCTTGAAGGGAGTGTGTGAGTGACTAATATGTGGGAAGCTCTAATTTAATTGCATTATAAAGATTTTAACAAATTCAGGAAAGGTCTGATCAGGTGATACCTGATACCTATGTCAAAGAGTGTTTTATTTTTCATTGGTCTGGTATTTCAGCCTAAAAATTTCTTTTGGAAATATGGGTTATTTCACATCTACTTTATTTTGGTTATGTGAGATACTTTGAATGTGAGACTTTAACCAAATATAATTAGGAGAAATAATCAAGCAAATTAAAATGAAGGGAAAATCTGTAAAACAACTGGACTCTACAAAAATCTCAATGTCATAAAGGAGCAAAACAAACAAACAAACAAACAAAAGCCAAAAGACCTTGTCTGGGGAACTATTCTAGAGAAAAAGGAGATTAAAGAGATGTGACAGTTAAATATAATTTGTGACCCTTGATTGGACCCTGGATAAAATATAAGTAATAAAGGACACTTGGGTACACTTAAGGAAATTTGAAAACCAATTGCATATTAGAAAATAGTGTATTTCTAAATTTTAAATTTCTTGAGTGTAATGATTGGAGTCTGGGGGACTAACCTTGGTCTTAGTAGATTGCTGCTGAAGTATTTAGGGATGAACTACATCAATATCTGCAACTAACTTTCAAATACTTTAAGCCAAAATATACATACATGCACATACACTCCCTTGTACACATAAGACCCATATAAACACACAGAGAGATATACATGCAGATAACACACAAAGGCACATATATATACACAGACACAGACATACGTGCCCACATACATCAACACAAGCCATAGACCTGTATACACAGAGAAAGCAAATGTGACAGAATAATAATAGTTGGTTAACCTAGAGTGTTCACTGTGCTACTCTTGCACACTTTCTGTAGATTTAGACTTACACTTTTTCCAAAGAACAGTGCAAGAAAATATTAGACTTTTTGAGATAGGTCGCAGAGATAATCTAAGAATTTCTTTGTGTGAGGGGGATATAAGGGGGTTAAATGGTAATGGAAAAAATATAATAAAAATTAAAAAAAATAATTTCATTGTGTAAATCAAGAAGTAGGTGTTCAGGCCCTGGCTGGTGTGGCTCACCAGACTGAATGCCGGCCTGCGAACCAAAGGGTCTCTGGTTTGATTCCTGATTAGGGCACATGTCTGGGTTGTGGGCCAGGTCTCCAGTAAGGGGTGCACAAGAGGTACCCACACATTGATATTTGTCTCCCTCTCTTTCTCCTTCCCTTCCCCTCTTCTCTAAAAATAAATAAATAAAATCTGTTTAAAAAAAGTAGGTGTTCAGGAATTGCATAACAATTAAAAAATTTTACTATTATTTTTATTCTTTAGTACACCCCATTTAAAAAAAAAATTTTGTTCTTGTTTTTATTTCACCCATCCCCCTTTCCCTTTGGCATCTGTCAGCTTGTTCTCTGTATTTGTGGATCTGTCTCTGTTTGATTTTGTTTATTCATTATTTTTTAGAGTCCACACATGAGTGAAATTATACAGTCTTTATTTTGTTCCGTCTGACTTATTTCTCTTAGCATAATACCCTCTAGGTCCATCTGTGTTGTTGCAAATAGCAGGATCGTATTCTTTTTTATTGCTGGATAATATTCCATTGTATATGTGCACCACCTCTTCTTTATCCATTCTATCGGTGGACACCTATGTTGCTTTCATAGCTTGGCTATTCTGAACAATACTGTAATGAACATAAGGACCCATATGACTTTTTAAATTAGTATTTTTTTCTTTAAATAAATACCCAGAAGTGGAATTGCTGGCTTGTATAGCAGCTCTATTTTTTTTTCTTTTTTTTCATGCATCCCCATACTGTTTTCTATATTGGCTGCACCAATTTACAATTGATTTACATTTTCCAAATGATTAATGATGTTCAACATCTTTTCATATGTCTGTTGGCCATCTGTATGTCCTCTTCAGAGAAATGTCTATTCAGGTCCCCTGCCGATTTTTAAATTTTTTTTGTGTTAAGTTACAGAAGTTGCTTATACAGTTTGGATAGTACCCTTTATCAGATGTATCATTGCAAATATTTTCTCCCATTCAATAGGTTGTCTTTTTATTTTGTTGATGGTTTGAGATAAAATTTTTCTTGACCTGTTAAGGAGCACGCCAAGACCCACAAGAGCTCCACAGCTGTTCCACCACTAATATTATCTCTACAAAGTACCCATTAGACATAAAGCCAGTCTCTGGTCAGCAGAACCCAGGACAGACGGTTCATGGTGACTGCCTGGATTCTAGCCTACAGCTCATAAAACAATACTGATACAGAGTAGCCTCTGGTCTGGTATAATAAGGTTTTTTGTGAATTCAAAGGTCCTTCAATAAATATTTATTTATTGTCAACTGTGTTCCCAATACTATTCCTCTAGGCAAATGAAGATGGTTAAGATCCTGCTTCTTGTGGAGATTACATTCTGGAGTGGGAAGGACAGAAGTAGCCAAACAAGTAATGAGATGAATTGGGTTATATAAAAATTTATTAAGTCTTGTTAATAAAAAAAGTCTGAGGGTAACATGACAGGGAGTGATGAAGCAGGGTGGTTGTGGAAGGCCTCTCTGAGGAGGCGACCGATCGTTGATATCACAAGGAAGAGTTACTTTATTTTAAATGTCTCTTGCTCTGTATTCCTAATTCCCATGGCCTTTGCACTTGTTCCTGATGTCAAGGTCAAGGATCTTCTGAAACCTGACTGTTCTGCCGGGCTGCCACAGGGTCAGTGTTTCTGGTGTACTTCACACCAAGTGACATTACAGAGTGGCACCAACGGGTGTGCTGTTGTTCCCCTGTTCTCTTATTGATGAATGCAGGTGTTCTCTGCGCACTTTTTATCTTCACGACGGACTTTTAAGGAGGTTTAATTTAAAAACCACACAAAGCTCATCATTTGCTCATCCTGACACACGGTGATGAAAGTGAGTTATTGTTCCTGAATAATGCTGCAAGGAAGCCTTCCAACCAGCAATTTTCAATAATGCCACATTGGCACTCCTCTGAATTCCTATCTGCTTTGGCTAATTTAATGTGACAGGTTTCTAAAGCAATTTGAGTGCATGTGAAAGCAGCGATAGAAAGAGTATTCAAACTTGCTTAAAGGAGGGTGGGAGATAGAACCTACATTGCAATCCCCTTGTAATGCAGATCAAGGTCTATTTGGATTCATTTCCTGGAGGCATTAAATATGTTTTACTTTTTCTTTTTCAGTCACCTTTTCAGTTACATCTGATAATTGTGTTCTATCTGCGCTGCTTCAGTTTACCCCAGAGTGTAGAATCCATCAGCTGATTCTCCAGCTAAGAGGCCACCAAGGACAGGAAGTAGAAACACTATTTCTTAGCGTTAGAGAAATTGCAATTTTTAAAAATCAGGTCAACATATGCCCTTCATATAATCACTCACGAGATAGGCCAGCAGATAAGAAAGATCCCATGTAGGATTCTGAATATCAATGTTGCTTCTCTTTCCTCTGTTTCCACCTGGGTGAACCAAAGCTGTTCTTCCAGATGGCAGGGTGTGGGCCAGGCAGCATGGTATAGTATAAAACTAAAGGATTTAGAGTCAGAGAACCTGGATGGAGGCCCGGCCCTGCCACCTATGACTGAGAACTTGGCTCAAGGCCTGGCTCATCATAAACATTCAACAAATATCATCCTCATTTCCTCCTTCTCCTCCATCTTCTTTCTTTATGCATGGTCACGCACGCTCAGGTAGGGAGTCCCCTACCATCCTCTCCCTCAGCTGCATTCAGTCATGCTGGCCTTCTTTCTGTCTGCAGAACATGCCAAGCATATTCCTGCTTCTAAGCTGCTGAACTTACACTTCCTTCTGCTTGACATGCCCCTCCTGCAGGTCACCCCATGGCGTTCTACTCACTTAAGCTCTCAGCTCCAATGTCACCCCTCAGAGCAGCCTCCCCACCCTTGTTCACTCTCTAACATATTACCCTGATGGGTTTTCTTCATGGCCTCTCTCACTGTGTTAAGCTACCTTGATGATTTATTTGTTTGTTTTCATTATCTCTCTCCCCTTTCAACCCTGGGCTCTATGGAAGTAGAGGCTTTGGCTGCTGTGAGGATATCAGCCACTGGTACATATTAGGTGCTCAATAAAAATTTGTTGCATGGAAGTTATTGGGATCTCCATGAGAGATAGAAGAGGCTGGCATGGCTGTTCTGAAGGTCAGACGACACAGGTTTCAGAGAGTCTTTTGGAAATTATCAAACCCTTACTATTAGGCCTTCTCTGCCTTACCCATGATGCACCCCTTCCCTCTGCCCCAGCCTGAAGTGTCCTTTCACATTCTTGCGGCATTTTCTGTAAAGGTCTAGCATTTCTGACACATAATTTAACTGCTTTCGTTGGCAGGGGGTTCAAATGAAACTTGGAGGAATTTGAAGCAAGATGAAAAATTCTCCAGCTCGGAAACTGGTACTCAGCAAACAGTTTACAGATGTAAGTACACAGAGCAGGCAGCATTTAAACAATGGCCAGCCTCCGAGGCAGACTGTATTAAGAACTCGAGCTACACACACCTTCCCTGTGCCAAGTGAGGCTTAAAGAAAATGGCATCAGATGCTTGGTCTGGGGGAGGCAGGAAACAAATGCTGAGGGTTCGGCTTGGAGGCAGGTACAGTGGTGCCATGGCCAGGGCCATGGACTATTTTTGTTCCTTGTGTTCCTTCAAGATAGCTCTGTGATGAAGGGCAGTGGTGACAATGAACTGTTGGGGACACCTTGCCCATGGGCAGGAGGATTATTTTTTCATCTACCTACCATTGTGGAAACGTTTCAACCTTTACTATTTATAACCGTTTCAGGCTTCAATCAAGATGTAGTATGTTGGATTTGAAAGAGCTTGATTTAAATTGTGGAGGGAAAGGAAGGGCGGTTTCAGAAATCTCAATCCATTATTCATGATGTTTAGAGTGTTTTTTTAATAAGTGAGCAAATTACCCTGATAGTGACTGAATCAGGCAGCAAACTGGGTTGATTTCAGAGGGCGAAACCCCTTCCTCTCTGCCACCTTGTAGAGACACTATTGAACCGTGCTGTGCCTTCCCCCTCCCCATTCCCAGTTTTTCCAGGAAGTTAAAATGGGTTAATTGTCAGTGGAAATAGAAATTTCTAGTTTAAGAAAATGTAACCAAAATTTGAATTTGGGGAGAATGACTTCACCTTGGCTCACAAAATGTATCATCTCCCTCTGTTTCAAAGTATAAGAATTTTGGTAAACTGAGTCAGAAAAGGAGAGTGCACAGCCAATCTGATTTCTCCTCTCCCCTACCCAGAGGGCCAGAATCCTGCCCAGACCTCCTAGGACATGGGATCTTTTTGTTAAACTTCCAAGAGAAACCCTCAGAAAAATGCTCATGTCTCCTGAAAAAAAATATATATATATATATCACAAGGACTTTGATGTACAAATATTTAAATTATATTATTTTTAATTTGAGTGACTTAAAGAACAAACCATTGTAACACCAAATTTGTAATGTGGACTATGCCTTAGAATGAGTACATTATCTGTAATAAAGATAAATATGCTGACTGTCTACCACCTTAAACTTACATTTTTCCCTTAAGACAACTCAAAAATAAGGATGGGCATTTTTCTGTTTTGGAGAACTGAAGTTTTTTTTTGTAGTGAGTTCTGTTTGAAGAGGAGAGATGAATTAATTAGCACAGAAGAAATCACAAATTAAGTGCAGCCCTGAAATACAGCTTATTCAGAGGATTTAAACACGGCTTTTTTTTTTTCTGAAGCTTCTTATGTTTTCAAGAATATAGAAATAGAAGATGGATCTTAAATTCCTAAAGGTGTCCAAGGGTTTCATATTGATCGTCTCATAGAAGGCCAGGTTGCTCCTGGTAGGATCAACCATAAGGCAAAATTGTCTTGGAACATCACATAAGTGATTCTTTCTCTTGTTTTCTTGTTTTTGAGGCCTAAAAAGCTTCCATTGGCTTCTGTGAAGCAACTAACATATGAGCTCGGAGGTTCAGAGAGAATGCCCAGCCCCTCTCTGACTTCTCTGTACTGTTTCTTTGGAAACTTCAGTTCGGAACATTTTATCTGTAGTTCAGAACACCACATCAACAACTTAAGAGAATTTGCTTAGATCCTGGTTATGTGACAGTTTTCCCCAGGGCCTTATCTTCACATTCCCCGAATTAATAAAAAATAAATTCAAACTCAGAGTTTTAATTTTATGGTCTTTGACCTACATCCATACATTCCCATTATATATGAAGGAGAATTTCCTCAGTTCAGGTCTCTATCATTTTATGCCCGCTCTCAGATTTTCTTGTTCTATACCTTCTCCCTCTACCTTAGTGCTTGCTTCTTATTACCAGCAGATTCATCTTCCTAAAGTACCACTTTGAGTTGGTTACTTCCTTGCTTAAAGCACTGGGTGACTCTCAGCTACTGATTGTACATTCCTTGACCCGGCATTCAAGGCCCACCAAGGCCTCCTTCTCCTTCTCCTAATGTATTTCGTGGTGCATCTCACTGCTCACGCTGGGCATCACCCACTCTACTGATGGACTTTGAACATACTCTGCATTTTTTAGGCCCTGTTGTAGTCTCCACTTAGGACTTTCTCCCTCCTCTTCCTTTCTACTTATCTAGTGCTATGGCCTCCTTTCCAAACGCAGGTCAAAGACTAATGCAGAAGTTTTCCTTGACCATCTCTGATTAAAGTAATGCGCCCCCCCCCCCTTTTAAATAAGCTTTTTTCCTCTTGAATTTATTTGCTCTTTTTTTTTCTATTTTGCCCTTTATAAGCTGTGTCCAAGACTAAATGTCTTATGGTCCAAGACCATGTCTCAAAACTTTGTATACCTCTATTCACTGCCTAGCTTCGCATCTTACACATGATGGGTACTCTGCAAATATCTGTTACTTGTTCTCAAAAGTGAAGTAAGCCTCTTCTAATGAACAGGAAATCTAGGTGGCTCCCATTTCTTTTAAAAATTTTTTGTATTAAATTTATCGGGGTGACATTGGTTAATAAAATTATATAGTTTGAGGTATACAGTTCTATGATACATCATCTGTATATTGCATTGTGTGTTTACCACCCAAAGTCAAATCTTCTATCGTCACATATTTGACCACCTTTACCCTTTCCTGCCCCCAACCCCTTTTTCTCTAGTAACTGCCATTCCGTTGTCTGTGACTGTGAGTTTTTGTTTGTTTGTTTGTCTATTTGTTTTGCTTCATTTGTTGCTCTCAGTTTTCTTTCCCATGTGAGCGAAATCATATGGTTCTTGAATTTTTCTGTTGCTCTCAGTTTTCTTTCCCATGTGAGCGAAATCATATGGTTCTTGAATTTTTCTGTCTAACTTGAGTCAAATAAGCTTTTCTGTTGAGCCTCAGAAGCCATGTCAGATCACTTAACTTCCAGAATATGGGCTGTTGTACCCAGGGTCTCAACAGTCTATGAAATAGAGTGTGAAACATATTTGGAAGTGGGAGCATGTTAGATCTGGAAATGAAGAGAGAGGGGTCACTCAGCTCTCCCCACAAGCGGTATACCTAGGGTGGGGCAGTAGAAGCAGTATATCATGTGGGCAGGCAATAAACAGGCACCTAGAGAATTTAAAACTATCACAAAACCAACTACAAGTTGTTCTGCTTCTTATCAGCAAACACTAGCATACCTAAACAAATGTCAATAATAAAATACTTCTTCCTCCTCAGCATATGCATTTCTGCTACTGTTAAATTTTAGTAATAGAAGTAAGCTCCAAAGCATATTATTGTTATTATTGAATAAGTGCTGTATTCTATATGGAAGTTAATTTGGAGAAATCCTGGTAATACAGACCAGGGCACACGGCCTCAGTTATGTACTGAATGAGGAAGACAAATGGTCTCAGATCCTCCTCTTGCTCAGGCACTGCTTGTGGCTCCTGCTCTGTGGTCCCATGTATTCTGGCATTTAAATAGTAGATTTAGAACAAACGGTGGAGCACAGTGATTATAAAAACAGGTAGACCTTGAGTTACATTAATTCTGCCATTCTCTGTGACCACTTGTGGTTTTGGTTTTTGCTTAACTTTTGGATACTTCCAAGTATATGATTTCATTTGGTATGTGCACATTTTAGTTTATACGTGAAGTATATTTGTTCCATTTCATGATTATCATGGAAAATAATTTCTTCCATATGGAGGTGGGGTATGTTAAAAATGATTTACTCCCAAAGGCATATATAGTACGAATTCCGGTGCATCAGATGTGCTTATTTCACTGAAGAACAATTTCTGTAGTCTCCAGACCCAGCTCTACACAAATGTGAATGTCACCTTATTACAGAGGCTTTCTCTGATCACCATTTGAGATATGTTACCACGCCCCTTCCCCCTCACACCCTACTCTTTGTCATTCTTATCCAAGTTCGATTTTCTACACAGCACTTATCACCCCTGATATACTATACACGAGCACGCACGTGTGTGTGTGTTCAGTTGTTAGTATTTGTCTCTTCTGCTCAGCTCAGCTCCCATAGGGTCAGGAAATTTGCTTTATCAGTGCTGTATCCTGGAGACCTATAAGGTAGACTAACATGGAATCAATGCTCCGTAAATACTTGTTGAGTGAATGAATGAGAGAAATGTCATAATATAGCCCTCAGACACCTTTCACTTATTTTCTTCACTCAGGGGCCCATCTAAACAGACCTTCACATGGGTTACAGAAGTCCCTTTTTGCCTATCCTAAAGAACATGGTTTTCTTGAAATAGATGGAAAATTGCCCCAACATCCTTACTGATCAATTCTGTCTGGGAAGCTAACTCAGAAGGTGGCAGCATAGTAAAAATAACCATATATTGAGAGTTTACTATAGTTAGGCTCTTTAATATGTATGGCCTCAATGAATTCTCAAAAAAGCTATTTTCTAAATGAGAAAATGACAACACTCCTGTGATCACCTAGGCCTGTCCTGTCTCCGGGACTGGGAAGGAAGGACAGCTGGGGACTGCAAAGAAGAGCCCCACCCATTGAGGCGTTCTCTCCATTTCTCACAGCCTCTGCTGCTTTGGCACCTGCTTCTACCAGCATCTGCTGCCGGGAAGTGTGTGGTGTCATCGCACAGCTGTGAAGTGGGGCAGAACAGAGAAGCAAATGGAATAGGATAGAGGAGCCAGGGAACTAAATGCGAGGCTCCAGGGAGGTAAGAGAACAGGAGCAGCTCAAGTTCTGCAAGAATAAAGTTCCTCTGCAGGGAGAGTGTGTAGGAATCCTTTAATCCAAAGAGGACACACCATTTCAAATATCCATGCACTAAATGTGCCTCTGCACAGGTACTCATTATTTTGTCTCAGACTTTGAATGACTCACCCACAACCCTACTTTTAATAAATAATCCATAGATGTTTAGAGACTTTAAGATAACATTTTTTAAAAAGTGTGTACTCATTTTATTTAAAAGTTTAAAATTCAACTAACGCAGTCATAACAACACCAAGGAAAGTCAATAAAGCATCTCCCTAAATTTTACGATACTACAAAATAGCTTCAATTTTTTCCTGGATTCCTGCCTTCCAATTCTGATGCATATGCACACACATTTTTAATACGGTAAAGTCTGTGTCTTTAATGTGCTAGAATCTGTTTCTAGGAGGAGTTGTTTTCACTGCCACCAGGGCAAGGCATTGCCAGGACCCATGAAGAGGTGAAGGGGGTGACAGCATCCCCTGGTAGATTCATGCTTAGGAAGAGGTCACCCGAAAACAGGAGGCTGAGCTTATGAGAAAAAAGAATGGACAAGATATCAGGGGACATACTAGGAAGAGAGAACAAAAGTGCTAAAAGACTGGATAAAAAAAATTGAAGAGACACAGGTAGGGAAAAAGAAAATGAGGAAGAAGAAATTAGCGGGAATTAATGAAAGGAAAATGACTTGCATCTCTCTGACATTAAATTTGGCTGACTTGTCTTATATCGGGATGGTTTCTCCCTGAAATCTAGAATTTCTGTCATTTTTCTGCAGGCAAAATAACAAAGACGGCAGAAAAGCTGATTTGAAATATACCTGTGAGTTAAGAAATTGGTCCGTCATTAATAATGTTTTAGGAGAAACTGGCATGTCATTTCTCACTGATTTAAGCCTTGGGGAGGCTGAGTGTGGTGGAGGATAAAACAAAGCCTGTAAACTGTCAGGAGGAAGAACTCACAGAAAACAAAACTGGTGGCGTCCTTTAAATAACAGTAAGATAACCTGAAGTTTAGCCGAGATTTTGAGAACTCTTGATCATGCTGGGTTTATTAGGCCCTTAAATCATTTTTCTGACTACAGCTCAGAGCCAGCTGTTAGATTTTACTATGACCTATAATGCTACCCTTTTAAATTCTCTCTTGTTTGTTTCTGAGAATAGATTGTACCCATGTATGTGTCAGGAAGTACTAGGCACAGTCATTCTGAAAGATGCCCTCTTGAACACAATGGTTCGTCTGATGGATGGCATTTCGTTTATAAAGACATGAATTGTATCTTGTGGATATTGGAGGAATTTACAGTGTGCATACCTGGTGACACCAGATGACTGTTTTGTTCTGTTTTCTCGTGTCTAAGTGACAACCTATAATAGCTTGCAGGATTCATTTCCTAGGTGCAGATGCAGCCCAAAACCTGACTGAATTTACTGTGATGCTTTCCTGTTCCTGGTGGTCTGTTTCTAATAACCTGTGCAATTATGTGATAGAATCACGATGGAAAATCTGTCAGAGATCTGGATGTGGTAGAATAAGACCACGTCGGGCTTAGCAAGCCCAGACCCAGATCTGTTCAGAATGCTCAAATAGATTCTTGAGTTGTTTTCCCACTGCCATTCCATCTGCATCAAGGTGAGTAAACGTAAAAAGCCGGCTGTCCAAAACAGGGGCCCAGGGAAGGTCATGAAGGTCTCTAGTGATGGATTCCTGAATCCTACTGCATACTAGAGACTCTTGGAAAGTGTCTAAAATCCTCCAAAGCCCAAGCTACACTCTCTACACATTAAACAAGAATTTCTAAGGCGGGGCTAAAGCATCAGTTGTTTTAAAAATCTCTCAGGAGGTTTTGATACACAACCATAAAATAAAGTAAGGTATAATAAATGCTGAAGGGAAATGCGGTCATGTTCTAGGAGTACTTCAGAGATGAGAAAAATAGCAAAGGCTTTTTCGGCAGGGGGTAAGGAGGTTGATCTAGGCAGAAGGACAACAAAAGCAAAGGCAGAGATAAGAAGGTGGGTGATGAGACAGTACAAAGTTCTTTCTGGCTGCAGCCTGGCGGCATAAAGCAACCGAGAGAATACCAGGGAGTATCTGAATATGCTGTGAAGGGGCTGCGTGCCAGGTTGATAAAATGGTGTTTGTAGTTTTACTGGCAAAGGTAACCATTGGACAGAGAAGGTATTTTGTTTGTGTTTTTGTTTTTAATGAACATAGTACCAGTGTGTAAAAAGTGCCTAGAATAAAACAGAAACTATAAACCTACATCACATTAGGAGGCTAATGTTGCTTTAAAATAACATTTCCTAACTTTAGTTATTACCTTACATCTTTATGGTTTTTATTGTGTGTACCGTTTCCTATAAATGGACTTATTTTTTTTTTACTGAGGTAGATCTGCATAGAATATATGACTCTATCTGCCTATCTATCTATTCATCAAGTATTTCTATGGCATCCTCAATGGAAAACTAGTTTCACTTCTCATAATAGAAATTTAGTCTTAGGAAATAATACTATTTTCTTGTTAGATACTCTTACCTGCCAGTGATTGAGTTTGAAGCCTAGTCTCTGCATGAAAAGGAAAGATTTGCAAGTGGCGTTAAAGACAGAGTAGCTCTCCGCCAGGTGGTGGCCATGAGGATGGAGAAGGAGGAATGGAGATGGGACAGCTCAGAGGCAGACACACCCAGGCTTTGGCCAGTGGTCCTTGTTGGTTCTGCAGGAGGTGATGAGCATTTTGTCAGTGTTATCCCAGAGAATGGAGTCACGGTCTGCCATGTGTCAGCTTTAATGCTAAAATACAAGCAAGGGACGTAGTGGAGCATCACAGTAAAAATCACAACAGCGAATCTTTGGAGGTGCTTTCAGATCTAATCATATCCTTTTATTCTGCCTGCAGAAAAGGCAGCCCCCGATAGTTGATAATCCCAGGAAGGATGTACGTGCTCTCAGAGTGAATGAATTTCACTGGTAACATAGAATGTCAATAAATATACTTGAACTTAAAGATTGTCATTTTTTTAAGTGCAGTATCGAATAACATGAGAATTTGGAATGGCATAGAGTTTGACAGTCATGTACTGCACGGCTCTAGTTTTATGTGGGCACATTTTATCTTAGTGACGGTTTGATTAGATGTGAACAATGGCAGCCCAGTGGTGTCCAGATGTGTGTTAATGTGTCTGTGTCACTAAGCCCTACAGTAAAGGGGAAATTTCCAAATTCAAGTTTTAACATGACAAGGCAAAGATAGTAATGAAGGCAATAAGCCTGTAGTCATAGAGCAAACATTATGAGCCTATCCTAAAGCCAATGAACAACAGATAAGAAAATGTAACTCTTTTTAACACTCTGGAATTCTCTGAAAACCTTTGAGAAGCATAGTAATGTCTGTATCGTGAGTTACATGCTGCTTTGTTCATGTAGACTGCTGGTAAAATCCAATCGAGAGCCTCTGCCATGGTATGACTTTGCATTTGCTGATAAGTACATCTTACTTGGCAGGTTGACCAAGGATTATTAGTAAAATCCAGTCATGCTGGAGACAAAGACACTTCTGTTCATTTCACTAATTCATTTCTGCTGGTTGCATCGAGAGCGCTTATCTTTGTCTTTTTAATTGTCATAACTGTCTTCCGTGGCTCTGTCCTCTTTAGAATGTCAAATGAAGAAGAGCTCATGTCTCTACTCCATGATCGACCACCCATATGACCTTCAGCTACACTCAGGCTGTGCTGAGGTGACAGAAGAGGTCTGCAGGGCACAGGCATGCTAAATAGTATTAACCATGCCTAGCGATTACCAAGTATCCTTTATGTGGCAGGGTCTGTGCCATACATGTCATATAAGTTGTGATATGGCTTAAAATGCACCATAGCACAATTGCTGCTCATTATCACCATTTTATAGATGAGGAAACCAAGACTCTGAGAGGCTAAGGGACCAGCCAGAATTTGCACAGCTAATAAATGGTAGAGTCAGACTTCAAACTGAGGTTTGTTCACAAAGCCTGATCTCATCTACTTCTCTACAATGCTTCCAAATGGCTGTGTCCGATCGCTCACCTCTGCAGGTTATTTTGATTCAATGATTTATGAGTGTCCTAAAGAATCACTGCAGGGGTGGATTTGATAGTCTCTATGAAGCAGAGCGAGGGTATGTGGCTGCTGCTGTTGCCTCAAACAGCTGGTATGCAGGGCTGGTTGTGCATCACAGCCAAGATAACCTAAGTACTAAAACGAATGGACCCAAACATGTCATGACTCAGCACAACAAAAGTTAATTTCTCCGTCACATGATTGTGTAGGACAATTTGCGGTTGGTGATAAGGTTGAAGGGGGAAGTGACTTTGATCCATGCTGTCACTCAGGGACCTAGGCTGACTGTGGCTCTATTGTCATCAACACATGACTTCCAAGGGTGTCAATGTCGTCACCATTCCACTTAATCAGAAGAGCAAGAGGCTTAGAGGACTGTGCACAATGATGCTTTTAGGAACCGACCCTTAGAGGAGGCATGTATCCCTTGCACTCTCATTCCCTTGACCAGAATTCAGTCACGTGCCCGCACCAAACTGCAAGGAGAGCAATAAAACATAGTCAAGCCAGGTATCCAAGAAGATTAGGAGATGAATTTGAAAGTACTCACATCAGGAGAGCAGAGGAAAGCTCCCCAGTCCAGGAATCCGAAGATTGGGGTTTCAACCCTCATGACCCTTTTGCTAGAGCCACTGGGCAAGTTTCTCATCTGAAAATCTGATTCACCAGCCCGCACGGCTTTCTACTTCACAAGATAATCTAAAGTCAAGATTAGAGCGAAATAGGTATGTGGATATTCTTGGCAAGCAGTTTAAGACTAAGCATGGGAGAGCAGACAAAGACCTAGACTGGTACATAGAATCCAAGTTCCAATTCTTTTTTCTGCCCCTTCATGCCTATGCAAGCATGACTCACTTATTCAGTTCTCTGAGCTTCAGAGCCTTTGCTGTTAAGTCAAGAGGAAAAACACTTCCTCTACCTTCTTTATAGGGATACAGAGTATATACAAATCAATAGCCTATGCATAAGTATGTGAAAACCATCAAATGTCAAAGAGATACTAAAATTTGTGTTTCTGGTTATCACCAGGCCTGCTGTTTCAGGACTCATCACCTGGAGAGTGCTTTCTAAATCCCAAACTCCCAGCTTCGCCCTTCTCTCCTCACGAAAATGAAGTAGAGTATTTATGCGTGAAAATAACACCCCATGAATAACTGCAAACTCCTGAGAGAACAGCCTGAATCACCTCCATGTTTGACATTCCCACCACACTAAGTAGATGCTTGCGGCCCGCTTGATACTTACTGAGTTATATTCAATTTCAAAATGTACTTTCTTGCCAAAGACAAAGTGACCAAGGGGCTGGCACAATAATGGTTTGTGACTAACTCCTCTGAGACATAACCTGAAGCGCTGGCAGCTCCCATCTCTCTCTCTGAGGGTAGGGCTTATCCTGAGGGATTGCATTACAACTTTTTAATCTGCTAGGTCACTTTCCTGAATGAATGGTGTTAGTCACTTAAACAGACTCAGACTTTCTTTCTGGCATTGAGTAGTTCCAGAGTTAGAGTGATTCATTATGTGACTCCACCTGCCCCCCTTTTTTTAACTAGTTGGGAGACTCTTAAACTTCTTCATTCCAGCCTAGATGCTTATTACCTTCCAGGTGGCCTTCTGAGCCCAGTTTTGCAGAGAGCTGATTGTCTGGCTTGGCTTTTCATTCATTTCTGGGCTCATCCAGCTATGAACCCATCTAATTATGGAGTGTGATGACTCATTCTTGTATTTTTCTGGGTTGTGGCAGGTGAGGCCACATCTGCTTTTTCAAGCTTTGATAAGTAAATAACAAGAGACATTAGAGAAAATCGGCAAGAGACTGGCTGCCTTTAGTTCCAGAATGGTTGCTGGAGTGTATCATAGTTCTGACTACCAAAGTCAGGCTAATCTTGACATTACCCAGCCACTGAACAGCTAGCTGTATTATTCCCTTCCAGCAAAAGGGAAATGGCAAATAAACCACCTGCAGGGAGGTGGCCCTGCGCTGCTCCAACTTTTATGTGCACAGGAACCTGGGATCTTTCTAAAATGCAAATGCTGATGCAGTAGGCCTGAAGTGGGGCCCAGGATCCGGTATTTCCCACTAGCTCCCCAGGTCCTGCTGGTCCTGGTCCCACTGCCACACTCTGAGAAGAAGGGAAGAGCTGGCTGAGGCAGCGCCCATTCTTCCCAAGGCCTCATCCTTTACACAAAACATTTTCAGAGGACATGGTGTCTGTGATCAGGAGTAAATACCAGGCTGCACTTGTGGAAACAGGTAAAAAATTTACCATCAGGAGGAAAGGGGGATCTTTCATGCTTTTTCAATCTGCAGTATTTTACAAAGTGCTTCCTCTGGGTCATTGTGAGTTTGCATAATGGAGGAAGCATGGCTTCTAAGCTCACATCTAAATGGGAAGATACCAGATCCCACTCCATCTGAGCGATGGGATGGGCATGACTATAATCAATTACCTTACAGGAGGGGCAGTTAGCTGTAAGAGCAGGGGTGTATTAGGATCCATAGACAATTAAGTCTCCGAGTAGGGGTCAGATGCTAACTTGCTAATGATTTTGCTCAGCATGTTGGGAGTTTTAGTATTTATAAAAACTGGAAACATAACTTCACAAACATCATTTTATATTTAAAAGGGGAGGTGGAACCAAATATCTATATGTATGTTAATAATAACAGCCATGTGGATGGGGCTTACAAGATGCCAAGCATTTTGTGAGTATTAACTCCTTTTATCCTTACAACAACCCTATGAAGTAGGTACTATTATTATCTCTACTTTATAAATGAAGAAACTGAGTCATAGAAAGGTTAATTTTGTACAATGCCCAGATCAGTAGAGCCTAGATCTTGAATCTGGGTGGGTTGGCTGCTGAGTGCACTCACTTACCATGCTTTTCTTGGACTCACATGTGACAAAGACGTGTGAGTTCAGGTTCAGATTCCACAATTTGCATTTGTCTTTTAATAAATCCTCTAGTCTCTCTGTCTCAGTTCCATCATCTATGAAATGAGCCTAATGATGCCCTGGCAACCTCTCTGAATTGCTGGGGAATCAAAATAAGATAATACATATGAAATTTTATGGATTATATACAACTGTACAGACAGATTCTAGGATTAGATGGAAGCATTTGATTATCATTGAGATATTTGATTTGATTTGATTTTAATCCTCACCCAAGGATATGTTTATTGATTTTAGAGAGAAAGGAAGAGAGAGAGAGAGAGACATCAGTATGAGAAACATTGATCGGTTGCCTCCTGGATGTGCCCCAGCTGGGGATCAAACCTGCAACCTAGGTATATGCCCTGACCTGGGATCAAATCTGCAACCTTTTGGTATATGGGATTATACTCCAACCAAGTCACCCTGCCAGGGCTGAGATATTTTAAATAGTGTAGTGTAAATAGCCAGCTTATGTTTTTTTAGTCTATATTTCTATATATTTACTGCTTCCTCAGGAAGAACTTGTTTTGCCTGAACACTTCAAAAAACAAACAAAAAAATTCTTTTTGGATTTACTTTCTTTAGATTTTCTGAAAATAGAATGTTCCATAGAGGCTAAAAACCAATAGAAGACCCATCAGCTGATTTCATTCATTTCCTTTTTGTGAAATATTATTCCCTGTAGATTCTTCTTGTCAGTGTCAGCCCATCTGAAACAAAATGATTCTCCCGCTCCTCTTGCATTTGGCTCTTCATTTGGAAAGGTGTTTCATCATGAAAGCAGTTTCACCACAGAATTTTACATCAGATGTAGCCCACGATTTTTCTTGTTGCCTTGTCTCATTCCAACATATTTCTGCAAAAACCCTCACTTTTCTTAGAATCTTTATGTACCAGAGGCACACACTTTTCTTCCTCTAAATTTTAGTGAGAGAGAAAACAGGTGTCATCCTTGTGTATTAGTACATCCCTACTCAGCCTAAGAATCTGGGCATCTTGAGAACAGGGAACTGTAAGGAGGAAGAATTTATCGGGGTTTTGCTTGTGTTGCTTGGGCTAAGATTTCTATGACTCTAGTTCCTGAATGTATGTGGTGGAGGTCCCTCCTGATTATTCAACTAAAAAGTTATAATTAGAGATTAATTTTTCTTGTCTCTTTGTCAGAAAGCCACAGTATTAAAGCAAGTGAGTTTTGAACCAGAACTTTATTTTATTTTATTTCATTTAGCCAGATCAGAATTTGTCTTCTTATAGGCCAAAGATCATGGTTTAAGTTTTTCAGATGAAATGTTAGAGTTAGATACAATTATCTTTTTAAATAAAGTAGAAATTCAAAACAGAACAAAGATGGAATGAATTATATGCATGCAAACAGGTAACACTTTCAAGATGATTTAATGAAAGGAGAACCGTCAAACAATTACATCATCGTTGTTTCTTTAACTGTTGGCTTCTAAGATAGGGTTCGTTTAGGTTTTTGATGTGGCCAGTATAAGAGACCCTAGTTGTTAATAGGTGTCTGTCTTCCAGTGCATCACTCACCTCTGATTTGTTCTAGAGCAGAAATTCATAGAGAAGGACAGTCTCTGAGGCCTACTGACTGTCGGAGCATCTAGGTGTGTGTTTCTGGTGTCAGAAATGCGGATGATATGAAATAGTGATCAAAGATGCAGAACTTGAAGTCTCAGAGTACTCAGTTCAAATCCTGCCTTTTCCATTTCTTAGCTGCATGACCCTCAGTGAGTTACCTATCTTGCCTTAACCTCTGTTTCCTCATCCTTACAACGGAGATGATAAGCATACCAGCCTCACAGAGTTGTAATAGGGATTATACAGTCATAATGTTGGCATAGTATATATTTCTTTAAAAAATAAAAATTCTTCAGTTAATTTTATGATAATTTCATCTTTGACCTATCATTATTAAGCCATGTGTAATCTTAATAGCTTCAAAAGTTTTTTCTTCTTTTTTTTTTATTTTATATTTTTGGATATTTGAACAATATCAAAAACATCCTGAATGGATTGTGGGTACCTCACAAACCAGTCTATGCAAATACTGACCCCAGAGGTGTGCGCATCTTTCATTGAAATCCCCTCACTACACCCCCCACCCCCCCACCTCCCCACACACATTAACATTGCATTGGACTTTGTTTACGGGAACATCTTGTGTGAAGAGACTAAAAAGTGTTATGGCTTCAGTTTGGAACCAAATGGGAAATTCATATCTGAAGACCACATTCACTACCTACAGAATTCTGTAAGTTGTGTAAGTGCCCACAATGTATCCAAAGCACACTGGTTGGTTCTATTCATTTGTTAAAATAAAGTGGGGAAAATATTAATACATAGGAGGATAAAGAAATGCCACTCAAAATCTCAATCCCCACATCCAAGTGCTATTAATGTTCGGTGACTTTTAGATTTTTATGCATTTTGTTATAGTTAGCTGTAATCATACTGTACAGCTAATTACATTATATGCTCTCTTTTTACTATATCACAAAATTTAGCATTATGATAAAGTTTTTTTAATGTTTTATTTATTTATTTTGAGAGAGAGGAAAGAAGAGAGAGAGGGAAAGAAACATCAATGTGTGGTTGCCTCTCGCATGCCCCCTACTGGGGATCTGGCCCACAACTCAGACATGTGCCCTGACTGGGAATCGAACCGTGGACCCTTTGGTTCGCAGGCCAGCGCTCAGTCCACTGAGGCACACCAGCCAGGGCTATGATAAGGTTTTTATAAACATCATTTTAACGGCTGTGTAGCAAACATTGAGTGGGTGTGTGGTAGTTTGTCTAGCCAACTAGCTGTCATAAACACTGCTGCCATGGACGTGTCTGTGCACACTAAGACTACAGCATTCATGAAACGGCCCCTCATGTCCCGCACGTGTCAAATCTGTGAAAATCATTAGAGTTGGAACTGGGTTGACACAATTTCTTGCGGTGCAGTTTCTGACTTTCTTAGCTTCCTCCAGCTCAAGACCAAAGTCCAAAGTTGGTCTCTGACAGTAAGTGCTGTGTCTTGCAGAGGTTGGAAGGTCAGGGAAGCACAGACAGATCCGGAATGGAGAGAGTGTACAGAGAGCTTGCCCCGGTGACTGTGTTCTCCGCATCATGGATTCCGCTCTGTGAGCCCTCAGCAACTCCGAGCTGAGTCTTCCCTGAGAAATGCTGTTGTCCTTCACGTATCACTCCAGCATTTACTTATCAGTCCCAGAAAACTGGTCATGTTAACCTCACCATTTTTAAAAAATGTAAATTTCAGATCTTATAGTCACAGTCTTCCTTTAGCCTTTTCTTGAGTTAGATAATTGTCATTTCTTCTGGCTATTAATGCTGGACTGCCCTATCATTTTTGTTTTCTAGACCCTTGTGGTCAATTTAATTTACTACTGTCCTTAGACTTTCTTCTGTGCCCTACTTGGGCTCCGCATTCTGCGATTTGGAGAGTTTAATACAAGAAAAATATTCTTGCTTGCTAAAATGGATATTCATCTGATATGCATGGTGCTGGCAGGCCAGTTGTTGAAATATTGAAATGCATTAGTACTGATTAATAAATAGTTTCTGCCACTGTGTCCCCTTAAGGGACTGCCGTTTAGCTCCTAACTTCCTCCTATTTCCATTATACCCTGGAAGCTCCAGACCCGCCTCTGAAATCTCTCTACCATCCAGCTCCTCAGCTCTGGCATTGCTCATGCTGATTGGTTTCTGTCCATGTCTTCAGATGATAGATAAAGATGTGTGTATGTGTGTTTAATACTATGCTTTATTCAAACTGGGACTTGAGTCTGTAACTATAAACTTCTTGTAGAGAGTGCAGCTCCCTTGGTGGTGCAGCTATCTATCTCTTGGTTCCCACCACTATCTCTTGTGCTTACCAACCCAGCCTGCTCCTCTAGCAGGCAGTCTTTTCTTTGTTTATGATGCCGCGATGAAACCCATTAATGTTTTTATTTTTGTGAAAGTCTGAAACTTGAGGAAAGTCTTTCCTCATGCTGTTTCTCTCATTTTGGCACCAAGGAGTTGGAGGCAAATGGAGGAGAGGGAAAGAAGAGAGGTGAGCATGTGCATCTGTGTTACTCAGGGGGGTTTTTCTAAGAATCAAGGGACTGAACCCTTGGGCAGAAGGGGAACTGAGTTCTTGTACTGGTGCTGCCATTCTGTCTCTTTTGCTCCTAATGCATCAGGAGCAAGAGGATGGGACTAGATTGTGTTGTACTTTAGGCCCCTCCAGACTCCAAGACACTAGTCAAAAAAACCTCTTCCAAATCATTTCCAAAGGCGTTTCCCTTTGTGTAGACATCCTTTGGCTTTGTCAAGAGAGTTTAATACAAGGAAAGCATTCTTGTTTGCTAGGACTGATATTCATCTGATATGCCTGGTACCAGCAGACCCATTGTCGAAGTATTAAAATGCTTTAGTACTGATTAACATATAGTTCTGCCAGATTAATAAATAAAGTTCTGTACTGATCAGTAAATCATGTTCTGCCTTTGAAAAAGGAGCACATTTAATGGGAATATTTATATGCCAGAGTTAGGAGTTATCTTTGTTTCTGTCCAAAGAGTCATTTGTGGAATTTATTTGGTTGTTTGACTTGCTGACAGCTCACATTGGTTTTGTTTTTGTCTCTCCCATGTAACAGACACACATACATCTTCATTTTCCTGTTTGTTCTTCTACTAAACTTTTGCATGTCTCTTGTCTAATTTTCTCCTGACTTAGAATTTTATTAATTAAGAAAGAATGAAAAATTTCATTAACTTTCCATTTAAAGTAATCATGCCTAACTTGTGTTTAACTGAAAGGGCTGATTGATTGTGCCTGGTGTTTTTGCTGATTTAAGTTAATGTATTACTGTCTTAGACTTCTTCCATACTCCACGTTCTAAGATTTGGAGAATTTAATATAGGAAAAACAATTTTGTTTTCTAGGACTGTTATTCATCTAATGTGCATGGTACCCGCATATCAGATGTTGAAATATTGAAATGCATTAGTACTGATTAATAAATAGTTTCTGCTACTATGTTCCCTTTTGGGGTCCCCATTTAGCCTTTAACTTCCTCCCATTTCCATTATATCCTGGTAACCCTGGCCCTTCTGTATCAGTGGCAATCCCATATCGACACTCATCAAATGTGTCTCTTAGCTCCCACAAAGTTTTCTATTGACTATTGATTTAGAATATTAATTGTATCTGGTTTTCCTAAGGTAGGGGAGCAACTCCTAACATGACCGTTTTAGTTCTCACTCTGAACTAGCAAAATGGAAATGATTATGACCCTAAGTTAATTTTTTCACTCAAGACTGAAAACCTGGATTTGCCCTGCCTAATTCCTCTCTCTCGTTCAGGACTACATTTACTCGGTCAAAGCCAATTTCACATCCTAAATGTTTCTTGGGTTCCGTATGCTCCTCTAGTTCAGGCCCTTGTTTTGTCTTGCTTAGATGATCACTGTAGTCTTTGACTTGGTCTCCCTGCTGATGGAATTGCTCCTCTTAATTCAGCCAGGAGGATTTTTCTATGCACTTCTGAACATGTTATTCTCATGCTTAAAACTCATCAGCGGATACTTATCATCCACACTATAAAGCCCACGCAGCTTAGCAGGATATAAACTTTCTCATTTTTTCAAGTTCATCACCTGTCTATCTGCAATTTCAACTTTACACCACATGAGCATCAAATGATGCATGTCTTTCCTCTGTTCCTCATTTCCACATTTTAGTTCATGGTTTTGGCTGAGATATTTTCTTTACTTTTCATAACCTGCCTCATGAATTCTTGTCCACACTTCAGCAGTTAGGTTTGACCTATTGCCTCTTTAAAGGATTTTGGTTAAAATGTTTTCTTGGCACTGTTGAGAACTTCAATAGTGTTAAATTGACAATATGCATTCAAGTATCTGCTCCCCACCGCTATGGCCACTGGCTCTGAGTTTTCTGAGGTCAGAGAGAGTCTTATTTATCTTGTTATGGCTGGCCTCTGGGATATATAGTGCCTGGCGCCACCGGGCTGTAACCAATGACATTGACGTTTTCACTGAAAAAGGTATTTTTGGTTTAGTCCCCTAGAAACAGATTCTTAGCTGGAGATCCATGTTAGATGATTTATTAGGATGTGGTCTTAGGGCAGTGAGACAGGGAAGTGAAGGGAAGGAGGCCAAGTAAGGTTGTGTATAGAGAGTGCCACAGAGGGTCATTTTGGTTCAGTTCTACAGAGCAGTTCTAGAGACAGTTTGGGTTCCACTCTGATTTATCCCCACCAGGGTGAGGCAGCTGGTGTGTTGATATTCCCACATTTATTGGCATGGGCTAAGGGCTGCCTCTTCCCAAAAATATAATCTCCCAAGTCACTTGGCTTTCCACTTGTGGTCAGTGAGGCTAAAATTGAGCATGGGTCAGGATCGAGTAGAAGGCTTATTAAAATGCAGATTGTTGAGCCCTATCCCTAGAGTTTCTGATTCAGTAGGTCTGGGGTAGGGCCCAAGAATTTGCATTTCCAGTGAGTACCCAGGTGATGCTGAATCTCCTGGTCTGTGGATCGTACTTTGAGAAGTATTGGATTAAGCAAAATGGGTTACAGCACCACGAGGGTCATCTTACAATGAAGGCATGAGTGTAGGTTGCAGGGAGTGAACGCATACCCGAAGCCAGAGTACTTGAGACCATCAAGGGATCCCTGGTGATGAGGGTAGAGCATCTGCTTCCGGGGCTTGGGTCCTGACTAATGCCTAAGAGGGTCTGAACTGCCCAGAAGAGAGTGCTGCTGGCCCCATTTGTCATCCAAGGCCAACTGGGATTTGGAGGACCGACTTACCTGAGTAACTAGTGTCTAAATCAAATTTCCTTCGCTGTGATTAAAAATCACATGCACTAAACTATTTCTTCTTATCATCTTTTGTTCTTTTCTTGTGTTCCTCATTCAGTTCTGCTAAAAAACCTATTTCCTAGAAGCACCATTGCTTTGTCTTATTGATGTGTTTTTCTTCCCAGCTGACTCATTGTGTTCTCTTTTATCATAATTTACCACAACAAACTCCAAAGTGTTATCTGTTAGAAAAGAGTGCAATTTATTACTGATAACTACAGAAAAGAGAATTCAGGCCACAGATGATAAAATGTATATGGTATAAGAAATCTATAACCAGACACTAAAATTGGCTGAATGAGCAAGAAAGAACCTAGAATTAAAAAAAAAAAAAAAAATAGTGTGTTGATTTGCCAGACATTCTCTGGAAATAAGTGAGGAATCTTTTGGCAATTGGGATTCTGGTCAAACATTAATATGCTTTTATTTTACTCTAAGAGGGTTTCCATCACTGTTTCCATCCTGATGTTTTGACAGAGTTCATGGAGCTCCCAGAGGCATCTGATGTTCACAAGAGTAACTCATGTACTGGAAAAAAACCTGTCTAACTTGGGGCTTTGAAATAAATATGAGAGAGATAAAAGTTTAGTGTTGTAATTAAATCTGACATCATGCTGAAATGTTTGCAAAGGTAATAAATCATTCAGGAATCCTGAAACAATTCTTTCACTGTAGTCCAAGTTTATTAATTTAAATCAATTTAACAGAAACATACTGAGAACCTACTCTGTGTGAAACCTGGGGAGGGGGAGAGGAAGGAAGAAGCAGGGAGAAGAGAGGACTTTTGTTGTTAAGAAGCTTATTATGGGATGCCTTTGTGAGGACACTTCATATGATTTAGATGCTAAATCTAGTGAGATGTGTGGCCTTTCAAAAGAGGGCAGAGAGAAAAGATTTCAAGGAAGAATGAGGAGTAACTATGAGGAAAAGCTGATGACAAATAGATAATTGATGGTAGAGAAGAAAAACAGGAAAACATCCTCAAATTTATGAAAGTTTATGATAAGAAAATAAGTTTTTCAGCCATGCCAAGATGGAAGTACGTGTAAAAGAATTTATCTGATAACAAAGACATTGACAGGATTTAAGGGTTCACTTGGAAGGAAGGATATCGCTGTTTATTGGATCCCTTCAACAAGCCTTTGGCTTTATACCTATTATTTCAGTCAATTCTTTCAACCACTTGTTAATACATATTGCTATTTTTAAATAAATCATTTAAAACTTGGAATGATTTTAGGTGCACAAAAGAAGCTGCAGAGATAGAACGGAAAGTTTCTGCGTGCCCTCACCCAGTTTTCCTGATTGTTCACACCTTGTATTGGCTTGGTTTGTCACAATTAGAACTCCAGCCCACCTGCAGGCTTTGTTTGGATGTCACCATTGTTTCCACCACAGTGCTTTTCTCCCCAGGATCCAATCCAGGACCCACATCACCCTGAGTTGAGGCTAGGTTCCCTTATCTGCTCTGGTCTGTGACAATTTCTCAATCCTTCCTTGTTTTGCCTGACCATGACAGTTTTGAGGAGTATTGGTTTGGTGTTTTGTAGGATGGAAATTGCTATTTTTATACTTTAGAACTATATGAATTATAACATTTTTCAAAGATAGGAGTTTAGGCTGAAAAGAGAGGTATCACTAATAATTTTTGCCAGCAACAACATTAAAACTAGGAATGAATTTGAACTGTTTTGTGGTGAAGCCTGGGCTCCTTGAATTCTGGGAACTCTCCTTGTATAATTTTTTTCACTGTTAGTAAAGGTTTCCTTTCAAGAAAAAAGAAAAACGAAACTCAGTTTAGACAGGTATACACAACCCCATGGTCTTTCAGTCCCTGGGAGAATGATGAGGATGCTAACTTTCTAAATGAGTTGCTAACCCTAATATATGATATTTACCTAGTGAACTTAGTGCATTATTAATTTTATTAAGGGTTCTAATTATGTATTCTGCTAAAATGCCTGGTTGTCATACAAAGTTTCATATATCCTTTAAGATTAGTTTGGACTACAAGTAGAGAGATCTTAATAAAGAAATTGTCCTGCAAATACAGAGACTGAAAGATTTATCCTTTTGCCACCTGGAAACAATCCAAAGTAGACAATCCAGAACTGGAATGAGAGCTATAGAAATTATTCATTCAGGGACCTAATCCCTTCCAACTCACTGTTCTGTCATTTCTAGAGCATGCCCCCATCCTTATAGTCCAGAAAGGCTGGTAAAACTCCGTTCATCATTCGTCACATCCACATTCTATGTAAAAGGACGGAGCAAGAGTAGGTATGCCTTCTCTCTGATGAGATCTTAGGTACAGCACAACATAACACTTGCTCTTTATCTCCTTGACCAAAACTTAGTCTCATGGATACCCCTAACTACAGAGGAGGCTGTAGTGCATGACTTTTATTGCAGGTGATCATGTGCCAAGCAAACATTGACTGAAAATTGGGAGATAAATAGTGATCAGCATCATATGGTACTATTGAGCATCCCTCCTGCATATATAAACACAGACACTTGGGTTACTAACAATTTTCAGCACACCATCAATGTTGAGTTTTTGGACTCCACATTTTTTTTGGACCTCTCATTAATTTTTGCATCAATAGTGTTTTGGACCTATACTTTTCAAATAACCAGATGATGGAGGCATATCTAGATTGCAGTTAAATCTTTTAAAAATAGGTTTACTTTCTTTTTAACCTATCTTGGGAATGCATAGAATAGTGAAGGTATCCTTTTCCCTACATGAGCCCTATTAAAAGAACTGGGGAGTCTTTGTTCCAGAGGATGTGCTCTGGGAAAAGACTAGACTCCCAAGAAGTAGCAAGCAAGATGGCTCTCAAGGGTCAGGACAGATCCAGAGTTGATTACTAAGCAGAAAGGTTAGGCATGAGGCAGGATCAGAAAGCTTTGTGGCATGAAATTACCCTACAGGTCAATGGGGAAGCCATTGAAGGACTTAGGCAGAAGCAAGACAGGATTACTTTTGCAATGAAAATGGAGTTATTCTTGCCAGAAACTTTGGTTTTGTAGAATATAGTGTGGTAGTAGAGTATACATTTAGATTTCCATAGTTTGCGACATCACTTTGAAGGAATTGGGTCCCCAGGAGAGAGTGAGAATAGCTACTAGGGATGTTTTCCAAGAATCTGGGTTTGCAAATTTGCAGAGGACTCTTACAGCCTCCCTGATATAGTGGCATGGAGAGCTTTGGTTAAGTGTTTGTGTTTGGCTTTTCTGTTGTTTATTTTTTTACTGAAAAAGGAACAAATCATTATTGTTGAAAAGTTGGAAAATACAGAAAAGCAAATAAACCTCCTGAAACTATTCTAAGCCAGCAATGCATACTGTTACCATTTCAGTGTATAATCCTCTGGTTCTTTTTCAATGCATATACGCTGCAAATTTTAGCAGGGTGACGTGCTGGAAGGCCTTCTAAAAGCCTATTGCTGTACCATGGAGTCTTTAGTAGAGAGAAAAGGTTTAGTAGTTCCCATCTAACAGCTGAAGATTCCTGGGGCACCACAGATTGCTTATAAGGGTTCTCAAAGCCATCCATTTATCAACATTGCCTATAATTGAACAATTTAATGTCTCACACATATACACGTTCAACCATTGGGTAAACATACAAAGATGCTATTTATTGAGATTAATGAATGCAAATTCATTCAAAAGCACTACTGAATTTAGAGTACCTTGCTGCCATTAGGGTTTTTTTTTTTCAGTCAATGAATATTAAAAAAATTCAACTATTTTATGGTAGGTTCACAGAGGCACGAGTGTTCCCAAGAGGTCCTTGTGCTTGTGAGTGTGGACACAAAAATTGGACGAGGGGGTGAGGGACTTGCAGAGTCATTGCTGCTTCCACGTCTCACTGCAGCGCATCAGTCGCATGCTTCCAAAATCACCGCCTTTGCCTTTGATTTTCTGTTCATTTCATTTCACTAGGGTGAAGCAGATGCTCCTGTAGTTGGGTGATTCTTTTCTTCCAGAGTTGCACTAGCAAACCTGAGCTAGATTCAGAAAATGAAAGATTTGATTATTGAAGCAAAAATGTTGTATCATATTTTTAATATTAAAAATATTAAAAAATAAAACAGTATCTATAAAAGAAGGAGAGGGTGATTGTTACCTTTTTACCCCATTGTGACCCCAAGAGTCATGGAGCTGAACCCCAGCTTTTACTAATTGCTCATTTTTTTCAGATTTATTCTCTTCATTAACTTCGTCTTACTCGAACAGAGCAAACCAATAACTTGGAAAATAAAAGAGGTTTCTTATTTGCCATTGTACAGAAAAAATTATTACACACTTTATTACTTTTCATTCCCTAAAGTTGAATCTTACTTAAAGTCATATGGCTGCTGGTGAAAGTTGATTCCTTGGATTTTCCATGAGCAGAATTAAGTGTTAACAGATATCCCTTCCAAACCAAGTATTTCCGTTTATTTTGTTTGGGTTCAGCTCTGTTACTTGGCGGGTGGAGACTGGCTGCCAGGTGAAAGATCAAGCCTCCTCATCCTTCCATTATATTCCAACTTTACTCACTTTCCATGTGCTTAATAAAAGGCTCTTCCTTCCCCTCCACACTGCTTAACTTTCTTTAAGTAATTTGAATTAATATTCCTTGTCTGTACTTGATTGAGTTTGCTATCAGTTTAGCGCCTCATTCTAATAATTTCTCTCCTGTGTCCCATTCCTTTCTATCCTGTGTGTGCTGTTAATTAATCCATTACTTTCCTCATAGGAGAAAAGAGGGGGAGTTAGGAAAGGATGTACACTTGCTGGTAGATGCTCAGTTCCAAGGAGAAATCATTTCATCACTTTGCTTTTTAGAAATAAGATATGAATCAGTCTCCTAGAATACAGGTAGACATTGATAGTGAACCTCCCAAAATAGCTAAAGGGATTTGATTTTGAGTTCTGTCTTCTCCCTCCTATCTCATTGCTTACTTGACAGTCACAGTGGGTGATACAAGAGGCCATTCATTGTATTTTTATTCTGAAGTCTTGAATTCCTGTTCACTCTGTCAGTTGTCTCTTATTTCTTCTTCCTGAGCTTTCAGTTTTTTAACTTATAAAATGGAGCTTATGATAGTCCCAGGTTGGTTGGTTGGGAATCCTATGAAATACCACATGTGCTATAAAAATATCAGGAATTATTGTGACATCAAACCTTTATAATAAGCTGAAGGCAAAAGTCATTTTTTTGAAGGAAATAATGAATCTGGTATGAATTCCTAGCCCTGCTGCTAACTATGTGACCTTGAGCAAATTGTCTGATCACTTTGTGTCTCAGTTTCCCCAAGCATAAAATAGAGATAATCACAGTTACTACCTCATTAGGTTAAGAAATAGAAAGCAATAATTTCCATAAGCAGTTCAGTGTGATCTTGGGAACATAACAGAAGCTGAATAATCATGAATGTCTTTATCATTACATGGAAAGAACTAGCCAGAGTATTCTGATAGTTCAGTTCTTTCATTGAATGTGCCTTCTATGTATACTCTGCCAATTTCATCACAGTGTGCTTAGCACTGGAAGAGGTGGATCCAGTCCTCTTCTCATGTGTCTTACAAAAATAATGCCTACATTTAGAGTATCAAGACTAGCCTCACCTTGCAGATAGAGAAATGGAGGCTCAGGGATGTGAAGCAAATTATTTTAACCAGGACCACGTCCTGGGCCTTTGAGTTTTTGTCCTAAAACATTTTCTTCTGTATTTGCAAACTTGTACTTCATGTTCTTCCCTAACAGAAAGGCCAAGAATTAAAGTGTTATGGGCTTTAAAAGCAAGAAAGTGATGGCAGGAAAATGGAGACAACTGTACTTGAACAACAATTTTAAAAAAAGGAAAAATAAGATTTAAAAATAAATAAATAAATGCATACATACATAAAATAAAAATTAAAAATCAATAAGGTTTGAAAACCACTAAATAATAAAAATAAATAAAAACAAGATTTTGTTTTCCTGCCAGAAAGTTGAAAACTCAAAAAAGCAACAAGCACTCATTGTTAAACTCATTTTATAGATCTTTCAAAAACATGGTGACTCTATACTCTCCTTCTCCCCAGCTCTAGGCTTCAACCCATTGAAATAAATTGTTGTCAGTAACCAAGATGTTCATCCCGACAAAACAACTACGGCTAAACAACTATGGCATTCTGTATATGTTTTCATTTACAGAAAAAAATATCGCATATAAAGTAGCCAGATTAGGACATTAAAAGTGGTTTTCAGTACATATGAAAGCCCCAGAGAGGACTTCTTGGTGTATCTTGTGAACATCTGACAGTAGTCAGATTGTAGGTCAATGTTGGTGCCCAGGACACCAAATTTTGTACCTATGAGCCAGAGGACCCTCAAAGCCCCATGCTAAGCATAATGCTGGTTCTTGAAACTTATTCTGGTGGGAAGGTTGGAAAAACACCATAATCAGAGGACATAAAATCATACATTCACAGAAATAAAAATAAAAATGACTTTGGAGGTCATCCAATACTCAATCCACAGTCTGTTGAAGCTTAGCATGGGAGCCTTTGAGAATAAAAAAGGAAGAAGAGCTTTCTAAGAGGAAGGGTTAGGAACTTCTTAAGTTCTGCCTGTGAGAAAAAAAAATGTGTATTTTCTCATCATCTTTCATTGAAAACAAAGTGAAACTCAACTTCCTCTAGGAAGCTTAGATCTCCCAGAAATATTTGAGTGGACTTCCTGTTGACATGTCTGTTGTCTTATAGCAAATCCATATAGATTTGATGAGAATAGATCTTAATGAATGACATAACATACGATTGTTTGCCTTGGGTAGACAAAATCTTGACTACTAGAACCATTCATTCATTCATTCATTCATGGATACTTTCAGTTATTCATTCAGTCATCAAATACTTGAACAGGGAGTACAAAATCCTCAAGGATGGATGAGCTGTGGCGGTGTAGGTTCTTCTGCAGGAGAGCTGATGGCAGGTGGCATGGGTGTGGTCATAACAGCCAGAGTTATCCTTTCAGTATAGAAAGCAGACCATCTTGCTTCTCTGCTCACAATCCTCCAGTAGCTTCTGACCATGTTTAAGATAGAACGCAAACCCCCTACCATACTCTTTGAAGACCTCTGTGGTCTGGCCTCTGTTGACCTCCCCAAACCTATCTCTACCACTCTGCCTCTGCCTGCTTTGCTTCAGCTGCACTGAACTTTTTACTTGTCCTCAAAGAAGCTGAGGGTGTCTCAGGGTCTTGACACATGCTGTTCCTTCTGCCTGAACACTGTTCCCTCCACTATTTTCATAGATCATTTCTTCGCTTCGGTCAGTTCTCTGCTGAAAAGTCACCTTCTTGGAGAGGTTTCCCCCAATCCTCCTATCTTAAATAATATCATCACACACCAGCAGGCTTCATTCTTCTATTTTGCTTTATTACTATTCATAGGAGTTGCTGCTCCTAACTTTCAATGGTTTATTTGCCTCTTGTTTGCCCTGCTCTGCTCCACCAGAATGTGAAGCTTTATGGGAATAGAGATCTGGTCTGTCGTGTTCACTGCTTTATCTTCAACTTGGGGAGCAGTGCCTGGCACATGGGAAGCTCATAAGAAAATATTTGCAAAAAGGGCATATGAATGAATAAAAGGGAAGCAATGCAAGGACTGACTTGGGGAAAAAGCAAAGGAATGTCACATGAAGGAGAATAGGAATTCCTTAGTTTCGTTTTCTCCATTAGCCTATCCTCTACAGTGCTTACTTGCTTTGTTCCTTCAGTCTGCAGAGGTGGCCCAGACAGAGAGAATCAGACCTCCTTGTATAACACGTCACCTGGATCTTGTGAAAATGCAGGTCCTTATACAGTAGTAGGTCTTGAGTGAAACTTGAGATTCTGTATTTCTAAGAATGTAAGTGTGCTGATCCATAGACCAGGGAAGGACAAGGGCAACAAAGCCACCCTAGGGTGCAGGAGTGTCCCAGGCCTTGTGATTCCACGCACTCATTGTCTACACCTTTGGGTCTCAGGTGAGATGGAGTCATGACAGGTGAAAGGCAAAGGTTCAGGTATGAATCAGCTTCTCACTCCAGGGCAACTAAAAAATGTGGCCCCTGAATTCGTTGTCATGAGTATCTAATTTCATGCTACTTCTGATTTTTAAGAAAGTTACTAAAGATCATGGAAATTATGAAATAACAAAAACCCAGATTACTTGGAATTCTGGGGCATAGATTTTTTTTCACTATTTTTATTTTAAAAAATAAGCCTTGTTTTCCCAGGTGTTGTTTTGTATTTCAAGGGGAAAGAAAAAAAACCTTGTCCTGGGTCTTTCTTCTTTCTTAAAATTATAACATTTAAATTTCCATGTGTCTCATTGTTGCTCAAGAGCCAAAATAACATAAGAGCTTTTTTATTTGGATAGTTTCCTAATGCATTTGGATATCAATGTATAAAGAGTTATTTAGCCTTTTCACTCTGTTTCTACTGATAATGGAGAAAGACACCCACTGGGCCAGTCTGGTTAGGAATTTGGTACAGTGTTAGCATGACTGGATAAGTTCTTGAACAGCCCAGAGTCCTGGGGTGGCTGGTGAAATGTGATGGTGAGTCATCTTTTCCTCTAGGAAATGAGAACTGTGTGTTGGACAGCACTAAGAATCCTATATCTGTAGTGTTAAACATTCTATATTGATTGTCCTGAAGATTTTCCTGCCAGAACAGGAAAGTATCTTCTCTCTGTATTGTATTTAGAATTAACAAGTGAAGACTAAAGAAGATTCATGAGAGACCATATGGTCTTGCTTTCATTTTCTAAGTATATTCACAGAACCTCAGAACTCTTAGGTCATCTGCCCAGAATTACTCTGCTGACCCAGGACTGCACATCCGTGAGCCTTGAGCTCTTTCTTGCCTCCCATGATGCCTTGTGGTCACTAAGGTTTAGACGTAGGAACCATTTGTCAAATAGGGAGGTGGTGCCCATCTTGCTTGTGGGAAGACTAGTCTTGCGAATGAGAGCTTTGTGCTGTTATATTTATTTCTGCATCGACAGCTCCTTAATCAGTGTCTGGCACATAATAGGCTCCCAATACATAGTTGTGGAATAAATGGATGCCATTACTGTTTGCTAAGATGAATATTTCATTTTATGAGGAACTGTTCTGGACTCTGGGATACAGCATTCCCTGTGCTAAGAGTGGGATGCACTGTGGTTGTATTTTACTTGTCACATTCTTCCTCTCCAGTAGTGTTCTGCATCCTCCTTGTCTTCTAAAGGTTTATTCTCTTCCCCACCCAAAACTCAAGAGACACAGAGGCATCCCTGGCAGCTTCCCCCAGTATCCCTTACTTGAAACCTCAGACGCTCCCTCTCATCACCACTCCCCACCCAGAGTCCTGGAGGAAAAGCGAGGCCCAGCCCAGAGGCATGCTTTATGAAGGAGGGCTGGGGTTAAGAAACCAGATGGCAGTTTACCACCTACCTGCCACAGTTCAGCATGGAAAGCCATTCTTTTAGAACTTCAAGGGTATATTATTAGATTAACATATTAATTAATATATCCATGTAATCGCCATGATATATTTGGCAGGATGCAAAAGAGAATAGCTACCCTGAAGATCCATTTCACTGCAAATTGTATTATTATTATTAATATTATTATTATTATTATCATTATTATTTCTGTGAGAGGGACTTTCTGAGCACTACCTTTGCAAGAATATCAAAAGTTTCCTGGCCTGCATGAGATTCGCTTCCATTTCTCCTGCAGACTTGGGTCACGGGTCCTTACTACTCTACTTAAGAGTCAGATAGAAATTAAAGGAATGACAGTGGAAACAGATAAGTAAATCTTAAGGTCAGGACAACTGTTGTCCCCATTTTGCAGAAAAGAAAACCAAGGTACAGAGAGATTAAAGTAATTTGCTTAAAGTTACATAGGTGATTATTTAAAGATTCAGCTTAGAATAACTATTTTGTTTTTATGAAGAAATGTTAAATGTACTTGAGACATTGAAAGTAGGATGCACAGAGCTTTAGTATTAACTGAAATCACTGAGAGATCTCAGTAAATTTTTCATAGGAATCTGAATCTCCTGGTTCTTGCTAGGTAGAAATTGTTCCTTCTTATGTTAATCCAAAGATATCAATAAATAATGATTATTGTCCCAAGGTCTCAAAAAATTTCCCAATAAAAATATCCACTGGTGAAGAAAATTATATGCATGAATGCTCTGCTTGAACTTTCTATGTTTAAGAATCCTGCTAAGTTGCACTTTTGAGAAATATATCTCATTGATCTACTTAAGAATTGACTATGTCTTCATTTCACAAATAAAAAGTTAAAAAAGTTTTGATGGCATTTCTTCTGGAGGAGGCCTAATGCCAGAGGCAGAGACTGTAAACTTCCTGATGGGTCTGGGAAATAGGATTTTTCATCTTACCCATTTGTTGGAAGGGTGGGTAGCCCAGAAATGTCACACATAAGACACCGCTTTAGTTTTCTGAAGCCTCTCTGTCACTCCATGTCACAAACCTGCAGCTCCTACCCTGCAGCCCAGAACTGTTCAAACAGTTGACCTTTTATTTATCCAGACAGAATGCCAAAAACCCATGTCGAAATTGTTTGGGTGTTGCATTTGGTAAAGGAAACTGTAGCTGGCTCCTCCTTCTTTGTCTCCAAGATCTTTTGTTCCATTGTCCCAAAAGAATTAAAGTATGGTCCAGCCCAAAAGGTAGGACCTATTTTGGTATATCTTAAAACACAGATTTCCAAACATTTCAGCTTTATTCTTATCCCATTATTAATTATAGGATTTTTCCTTTGAAAGCTACAACCCGAAGGTAACACTGAACCAAGAAGAGAAAACCTAGCCTTTTGTTCTCTTATATATTTTTGTCACATACCACACAAAACAAGTTAAATAACGGGGTCTGGATTAGGCTTTTAAAAATAATAACTTTAGAGGATGTGAGAAAGAATTAGGAGAAGGTTAGAGAGTGAGGTAATTAATACAGAGTTTCTGTGCTCATTGACATTTGCTTGTCCTTTTTCTTTTTCTTTTGTGCATGTGGACGTTTTTTAGACAGCTATTCCTAATGTCAGTCCTTCGGGATCGCACTAAATTGTGCTAACAAACAAAAAAATTACAGGTGTAGGATTTATGGTCGAAATAGTGGAATGTTTAGATGCAGTTATAGAGGAAAATCAATTTGAAAACCACGGCTAAACTTGTAGCACATGAAACTTTCTTCTTCACAGTCTGATAGAGAAGAATCGACATAAACCCATTACTTCTGCACAGCAAGAGCTGATATTCCCTAATATTTATGAGCTCGGGCTCTGCCGTCGGCATCTCTGGGTCTGCCACTGACTCAGGCAAACTTCTCGGAGCTTTGATTTCCTCATCTGTAAATGGGACCGATAGTGGTCCCCACCTTTCCAGATAGCTCTGAGGGTGGAATAGGATGAGCTGATGTGTATAAAGCACAGAGTCCAAAGTAAGGGCTAATAAATGTCACCCACTGCAATTATAACAATCATTATTATCACTATATTATCATTAATGTCAATCACTGTCTGGAACTGAGATGGCTGATAAACCTGGTATGAATGAAAGTATTTCTGAAACGGGCAAAGGCTCTTGAATTGAAAATTGAAACGAAACAATCCATTTAATAAATCAGCATGTGCAGGGTTTACCAGATTTTGCAGTTAACCAGATCCATTTTACACCATGGCCTAGTTGTACAGTTAACCCTCCATTTTTTCTCACCCAGGATTTGGCAACAGCTCTGCCTCCAGCCCCTCCTCTTTGTCCTACCCACTCATTTCATGCTGATTTTGTTTTTCTAACACATTGCCTAGGATTCAGATCTCCTCAACATGCAATCTGTGTCCCATTATTGACACTTCCCCTTATAAGTTCTCAAGTTTACTCCCTCTTTCTGCTTTGCTCCCTGCCTACCCTCACCCCTGCGTACACACACTGTCACCTGCAGAGGAGAACTTCTTTGGTTGCTCTCTGGTCACCTGGTTCACTGCGCAACTACATGGCCTTTTGCTTTTGTTCCTGGTGGGAAGAGCTATTTATTTCCCGCCCCCCCCCCACAGGAAGTCCTGTCACTGAGATGGAAAAAGAGGTTTCCTGGCCAGGTGCCACCAGAGAAACAGACCCCAGCTTGGAAAAAATCAAATGTTCTCTTTGGTGGTGAAATTGTTCACTTGAAAGCCACACTGGCCTTCAGTGAAGCCCTCTCACTTCAGGGTTCTTGCACAGGGGCGTCATTACCTCTGTGGGCTGGTTCTCTGCCTTCCCATTGCGTATTGCATGTGATGTTCAACCACAGAACATTAGCATCAAAAAATTGCTGTTTTTCTTTCTTCTACATCAATTAGCTCTCTATTTTTTATTTCACTTTTCCATTGTGTTTACCCAAAACAATGCGAGATCTGCAATTTACTAATTTACACACTGTGTTTCCCTACACAGGCATTCTGCTGCATGTATTAAAAGTGACATGCAAAAACAATCTGTCTTCATTTTTGTTATACCAGTTAAACCCCAGCGACTCAACATTGAGATCTTTTATATTCCAATCATGCTTAGTCCCAAGGCATGCTGAGACTTCAGCCATACCTTTTGGAAATGGAAGGAGGTTAAGAAAGAACAGGATCTAGGGACGGGAAATGAATGAAGCTATAGGGCTTCCCTTGCTCCATCCAGGTAAGAGACAGCAGTTCACATCACTCCTGCAGGGGCATGGCAAGCACTGGCTTGATGCAGGATGGCATGTTAACATCACAGTCATTTCATCTGTTTGGTAAGTTGCTGCAGCAGCGTCTGTAATCTCCAAATGTTGGCAAAGCCAGATTTGAGCAGTTGTGGGATCACAGTTCCTGCAGTTCCATTGTTTAGACCAAATGAAGAAGGGGTTGACAAGGGTACGCAGGAAGTTGGATTTCCCAAGGAGCAGAGAGAGTCATGGCAGGGCCCCACCAGAGGCTGTAGGGTACAGGTCAGGAATGGAAGCATAGCCCTTTTTGAAGGTCCAATACGTAAAGGGCTGTGGCTATATGGACCCATAGGTGCCAGAGGTTTCTACCCTATTGAAGCACTGCAACCAGTCAGACTCCATTCCTAAAACACTGTCTGCACAGAGCAGGACAGCTTCCACCACTCTGTAACCCAATAGTTACCAGTCCTGGCTCCAGGAGCAGCCTGGCCACACTTCCATTTTGTATTCCTCTGCTTGTTTGTGCAGAGCTGGGACACCCACTTTTCCTAAATCACCTGCAGCAGAATTTCTCGTGGCTAAACCTCTATTCTTACTTTCCAGCAATTTGCCAGGCAAATCTCAGAGCTAGCTCTTTGGGCTCTTCTGAGCATAAGGCACGGTAATGTCTGACACTGGCTGATCCTTAGCCTGCAGGCTTGTTCCTTTCAATACTGTCTCAGCATGCTCTGGCTGAATTGTCTGCTGTGGATTTGTCCCGTTTCTGCTGGTGGATCAGCCAGTGTAGATGGCTTGCTGGTTATTCAGTCCGAATCCCAACAGGGTGAACTTTCCCTTGGTATCTTTTTTTTTCTCTCTCTTTTTAAAAATAAAGTTGGGAAAGTTCCAGCCCTCTCTGGGAAGGCTTTGCATTTTCTGATAGTGGCCAAGGACCCAAAGGTGAAAGCAGATTGCATGGGACTGGCCCGTACAGCTAGTTCCCATGAAATCAAGTCTGAGTCTCAATCTGTGTGGCATTGAAAGGACCGTGCAGGAATTGGGCAGGTTGGTAGGAAAATCTTGATGTCTTGGCCTTGACCATAGCACATGCTGCATCTATGCTTATGCTTTTCTATCTTTTCTCTGGCAATTTCTGGTCCTTTGCCCCACTTCTCTTGATAACTTTCTACATTTCGTAAGTTCACAATGAACTCCTTATTAACACGGCATTCAGCATTCTGGTTTTACCCTGGTCAGCACTTTAATATTCGCACATGCACTGGATATTTGCACTTGCTCAAATATACTTTCTTGCCTTCTTGACTTTGCGGAAATTGTCCTTTTTTTCTAAAAGGATTCTCGACCCTCAGTATCTGCTGCTTTCCTTGTAACAAAGGGCTTTCCATCTTACTAGTATGTGGAAGAAGGTTAAACAACTGTAATGGGGACAATGGGCTTGGTGATGCTGCAGTAGTAAGTCCCATTTCAGTGGCTTAAAAAGACAAAGAAGTTTACTTCTTATTTGCACTACATGTCCAGCATGAGTCAGTGAGGGTATCTGCTTTTCTCAGTTACAGACTGCTCCAGGAAGGTAGAAGGGGGTGAGATGCACAGGGAAGGGGGAGCTTAAAAATGACCTAAGTTCTGCTCAGAATTCATGAGCCGAAGCGGTCACATGACCACACCTAGCTTCAAAGAGGATGGCGAAGGGCAACCCTGATAGCTCCCAGAAGGAGCAGTGAAAATTTGGTGAAGTGCTATAATGACAGCCACACCTCTGTAAAACATATGGTAAACCCTAAGACATCATCCAGATGTTAGGTGGTGTCACTATCCTTAGTCCTCGCAAAGGCCAGCTTCAGTGTGCTGATGAGAGAGAGCAGTTCCAGTTCTGGTTGAGCCACTTGCTCACTCTGTGACCATGGGCACAGTCACTAATTTCTCTGTGCTTCAGTTTCTTCGCCTGCAAAATGGAGCCTCTATTTGTAAATTTTTTAAAAGGTGGTTATGTGTGTTCAATGAGTTAGTAATTGTGAAATTATCCAATGTAGTTTCTAATGCTATATATGTATTTGCTGATTCAAATGGAGTTACACTGCCATGCACACTATTCTACAACTGGCTTTTTTTGCCTTTTAATATTAGGATGTGGTAGACTTTACATTTGTGCCTATATGTATACAGGTGTGTGTATTCACCTTTTAAAAAAATAGCTGCATATTATCCTATTTTTTGGCTCTATCTTAAGTTTCTTAAGCAGTTCAGTTGATGGAAAACTCCTATAAGACAATTCAGGAAGATCTTGGTTTCATGAATCTCCATTGACTGAACTACATCCTGTTTTACCCCTCCCAGACGTAGGGTCTAAAGGCTGTGTCTAATGACATTCAGTGGGGGAGTGTGTCCATATCAATCAATAATTCAGTCCAGTCTCTCTGCTATTGATGTCTTCATCTGGTGGCAAACATTCTCTAAGATTGTACTGCAAGCAGTTTCCCTCAATAGAAAATGTCATGTTCCTTGGCTTAGCCAAAAAGGTTACTTGCTCATTAATGGATTGAACTACAGTAGGGGATTCACACAGACTATGCTCCTTACCTTTCACAGGTAAACACCATGCTGTCCCCATTCACTATTTTCCTCCCAATGCTTGGACCTGATATGGGCACCATAAACATTTCTTGACTGATGTAGTTGTGACTTTTTGGTGCTCCATGTTCCTTATGGTCACTTCAATACTGATTCTTTTAATAATAAATGTGAAGCTAAATTCTTTATTCTATTTCCATTCGTCTCATTGAAAGCCTTTTTCTCACTGGCATTTCCCACCCCACCCCCAACTTGCATTTCCTCTTTGACTGGTTTCATAGCATCTCTTCCTACATATACCAACAGCATACACAAACGTGAATCTGTAGCTCAGAAAAAGTGATAAGCTATACACCCCATTCAGGATGAGAAAGAAGTAGTGATTCCTGCACATTGAGCTTGTAAGGGAGAAGACTCTGGAGATGGGATTCCACATGCAAGAGGCTTATTAAGAGGAACCCCTGAGATCAACATATGTGGATAGGATGGGATGGGATGGATTAGAGAGAGGGCGAAGTTGAGCTGTGATGCACACCCAGTGGTAGCCTCAGCCAACGCCACAGGCAGCCCTGGATCTAGAATGGGCCTTCAGAACTGACCCACCTTAGGCCAAGATGGCCAGGCCTTTGTCTTCCTATATTAGTCAGGCATTGGATGTGGTCAGTCATTTAGCTGGAGGGGAAAATAAGTCTGCCATGGACACACGCCCCACAGCATCTGGTAGCTGGAAGTTCTCTGCCACCAGCGTCGCCAGCAGCTGGGATAAGCCCTTCATGGCAGGGACAGCTGGGTGGCACATCTCAGTGTCTACCACAGAGCAGGACAGGATGTTGGTAACCATAGTCCTACCCCTTCCTGTGTCATAACTCAGAGAGAGGAGGACATTTGCTTCAGCTCAAGGGTTCTGTCCTCCCCCTGCCATGTTATCTGTGTTGGTGAGAGTGGGTTTAAATGTCTTAATGTATTTTTCTCTCTTTTCATTATCCTGTAAGTTTTGGAGACAGTCTTTGCTTGTTGCTGCTTTTGCTGTCCTTGGCATACTCTTTTAAGAATACTTTCTCATTTTCTTTTGTGCTGCTATGACAATCAGTGCATCCTCTGCATTATAATTGCTCTAAATATGGTCTCAGCATCCCTGTTCCTCTAGTTCTGAGGGAATAAGATGCTTCCAAACAGGAGTTTGTTTAATACAATTTGGACTAATCTGTGTGGCGTGCTGCCACTGAGCATATAATTCCCTTTCCTATTCTTTGAAGAAGCTACTGTTGGAGGGAACTTCCCCCTCCCTCCTTTCTTCTTTCATCCCACAGATCATTTCCATGCAACCCACTCGATATTGCCTGGCAGCAGGGGGGACAAGAATAGCATGAAGAACTGAAACCTACAGAAGAGCTGCAGCTGCCTCCCCCTTGTATACTTGCGAACTGAGCTGCTAACAAGTGGCAGGAGAGATTCATTTGAATTTTGTTTCCCTTCGTTTCCTCTGCCTTCCCTCTGGTGCTGGTGATAACAAGCAGTGAAAATGACCCAGGATGCAGGAGGCAGTTGGAAGGGGGAGAGAATTCAGGGACTGAGATAATCCATAGTTTGAATAATCAAGAATTAGCCCTGGCTCCTTCATCTCCTGTGGCTCTGATTCATGTGGCCACTGAACAGTGCCACCAAAAAAGAAGACATTCCACAAGTGGCCCCTAGAAAGACTTCCATCAGTCTTCCTTTTGTTGATACAATAAAGGCACCTCATGGAATCTCGGTCATCTCTGAAAAGGCTCAGGTGCTCCAGGTGTACATGGGAAGACAAAACATAGACATTTTACAATGACAGATTAATAGGGAAGGGATGAGCCTTCAAAAATATTTTCCTCTTTGGATACCCAGGACTCTGTCCTTCTCTGGCCAGGAGATAAGAGTCATTCTCCCCTGCAGAAAACAGGCACCCATTTTGGATAAAGGACCATGGGAATAATAGTCCTGCTGGTTCTTTGTGCCAGGGGCAAAAGTCCAGCCTAGTTGGGGAATATTTGCCAGCACCAGTAGAGAATAATGACTATTTCCTTCACACTCCCATCATTATTGCCTGGAGTACACTTTTCCATCACTCCTCCTAGTTCTGGCTGCACAAGAGCAGGGCATTCTCTGCCCCATATAATTATTGGTTGGTTTGAACAGACCAACCTGGGTCCCCCAAACAGACAAGGATCTACCACCTGGATAGTAGAAAAATCAGTGTTTCGTGTGGCCAAGGCTATGGTTTCCCCATCATGGGATGAGTGTCATCTGTTTCTGCAGCTGGAGAGAACTTGGCGTCTGTGGCCCTGTCAGAGTCGCCTCCACTCCAGGGAATTCCCAGCAGCTGAGCACAAGGAGGCCATGTAGACTCTCAGACGCTCCATGTCCCTCGGGGTTGTGGATGCAGACTTACCTTTTAGAGCTGAGACACGGTACAGGCAAAGAGGGAAATGCTGCAAATTTGAAGTGAGAAATCCACTTGGTACAGATTCAGCCTCTCTCTGCCACTTGCTCCCTATACATACTTTATCTTCATGTTTTGACTATATGTCTCTGAAACTCATGGGCCAAGCCAGTGTCACAGACTCAATGACAGTACATCTGGGACTCCAGGCCCCATCCTGATGTTAATAATAGCAAGCCATCTAAGAGCATGGCCATCCCTAGGTGGCATGTGGGGAGCAGAGACATCATCTTTCTCATCTTGCTAGATGCTTGGTTTTGTGGCTTGGATGCTGCCTTCTTCATTTCCCCAGTGCAAGAGGCTCTCTGTTTTTATTTTGAACCTGATTGCACAAGAAGCAGCTCATGATTAATGGCTCTCTCTCCACCTCCATTTCCATGGGAACTGCCATGCAGATGGGGTGGAGTGTGGAAGTCTGCACTAGTAAGGGGAGGGTGGCTCACTTCCAGGACCTCAGCCTTCACCCCTTCAGATTCTGAGGTTCTTGAGAAGCTTTTGCTGTGTTTTCAGCCATCTGATCTTTCATTGAGCATGTATTGTGCTGTTGGTCCCAAGGTAGCTGAGGGGATGCCTGTGGACAACTTAGGTGGTCTACAGGCTCACTCACACATGGATGTTCTGCCCTGTTCTGTCCAACCCTCCCATCTGTGACTTTAGAAATTGCTAAAGTAGAAATAGAGAAAGAGCAAGAAGTGAGGAATGATGGTCTTCTTTTTAAAAATTGTACAAGCATTTAGAGGAGACAGGCTGGAGTTCATGTATCTTTAGAAATGACTCTCTCTCCTCTGCTTGACTTTCTTAGCTTTGCCTGAAAACTGAGTCTTACTCTTTGCTGCTCTTTACCTGGCTGGTTAACCAACTGAGCTAGAGAAAACGCTAGGATGGAGAATGCCAATTTAGTTTTACGTAACCTGGAGTATCATGTCTGAGCCAGGAGATAGGGGAAGACCTACTGCATCCTGCAGACAATTAAATAAGTTTGGAAAGTTGTATTTGGTTTGTTGTTGACACAAGCTAAGTCCCTGGATAGCTGTTAATTTTTCCGGGTGATTCCCAGAGGTAAATCCAGCCTCACATGTCCCTGTAGAACTTCAGTGAACTACACAGTGTGGAAAAGATAAACCATTTTTTAGTTCTGACTTCATTTTTTGTTTTGTGCAGTTTCTTTACTGTGGAAGGAAAATTTTTTAAAAAATATTTCGGATAAGCCTATGTTTAACTGTGAAGGTAGAGGGCTCAGGGAGAGAACAGGAAGAGACAAGAATATTTCTAGACTATATCCAACACTGATCTAACAAGGGCTGCCTCATCCATTAGCGTAGTTAGGTAAACAGAAGGCTGGCTGTCTGATGATCCTCCTGGTAGAATTAAATCACTAATACCCAGGTGAGTTGTTTGTATGATTGTCATTCCATGTATATTGGTTGGTTTTTCCATTCTGTCTTCTTGTTTAAGGAGGATGTACATTTTTAGAAAAATACTTGTCACAGGATAAATGAGGTAAACTTTGATTTACAAGATCCCCCATGTGATCACTGAGAAGATGAAATTCAAAAGTACTTAACACAATGAAGAATCTAAATGTGAAATCAAGGGCAAATTACATGAAGGTTGGGGATGATTTATATACCCCTTGTTTTCTGTTAACAAATTGTAGAGGTGGCAATTCTCTACTTGGTTTGATAGACGAGGGTTCTGGGAAGGAAAATAATGAGGTTCTAGAAGGAAAGATAATATGAGTACAAATAAATTGTCTATTCACCTTTAATTGAAATCTGGGTCCACATGTCAGCCTCGGGTCATCAGCCAAATTATCTGGTGCGAATTTGTGTGAAAGCACAGGTCTGACAGGCTTGTTAATGTGTGAGTGGCCAAAATGAAATTGGAGAAAGCAGTCACTTGGGGTTCTACCCTCTATGCCTACATTGTGGACAATGGGTTTGGTTTAATGGAATCTTTTGCAGGCAAAACAATAGGTACACACCTGTAAGTATCAGATATGCTGGCCATAGATCCTGAATTAATACAGTGCTATTTATTTCAGTCTGTTTCATCACAATTGCTGAGACATGACATTTAAATTCTTCACAGAATCTCTAGAAACTCTGCTTTCTCTACAGTCATCTCTTTGATGTTTGTCTTAGTGTTTACGGGAGAGCTTCTGAAAGCCTGAGGGAACCAGCAAGCACCAGGGGTGGCTACACACACGTGCCCCAAACTTCTGCACAGGCTCTGTGCCCTGGAGTACATTTGAAACAGAAGTCACTCAACAGAGAGAAATACCCAACATGTATTGTGCACTGAGTATGTGCCGGGTACTATTCCAAGTAATTTACTTAAGGAATCTCACTTAATCCTTACTACAAATGAAGAAAGTAAGCAAGGCTGTTATCCTCCTCTGCAGATGAGGAAACTGAGGCAAGGCAAAGAGGTTGAAGGAAGTGGGATTCAGACTCAGAAAGTCTGACATCTGAGGCCTTGCTCCTAGCCACTGGGCCACACTGATAGAACACTGCCTTCGTGCTGGGCACTGTGCTAAGCACCAGGGACATGGGAGCAAGCAATAATGAAAGGTATTATTCAGATTTGACCTTGGAATTGGATGGATATCTTTCATCTGTGTATCAGTTTTTCTGAGTTACTTGGAGGTTGCCATAACAATTTGGAACATTATTAACTATCATGGTCAGCAAATAGAATTAAATAATTTAGTTTCTAATGCTAATGTAACTGCTAATGACCTTCAACACTGAGCAATTACAACATTCTTGAATGAGATCTCTATTATACTTTTATTATGAAGCATACTGTTCTATTTGTTGTGAGTGTATATATGTTAAACAAATATTAATGAGCTTTGTCATAAGAAGCATAAATATATTAACTATTTTAAAACCATAAATATATCAACTTTTTAAATTGTTCAGATAGTCATGTGTATCTTCTAGCTTTTGCTACATAACCAGTATCCCCCAGCCCAGTGGCATTTATTATTGCTCACAGATTCATGAATAACCAGGTGTTTCTTCTGGTCTTGGCTGGGCTCACTCTTGACTCTGTGGTCATATGCAGGTCAGAGAGTTGACTCTGATGGTCTAGGCTGAGCTTTCTCACATGTTTGGAATATGGGTGGCTCTAGGCTGGGCTACCTTTGCTGGGACAACTGGCCTCTCCTTTGTATGATCACTCATCATCCCACAGGCTAGCCAGGGATTTTTCACATGGCAGCTGGTGGAAGGAGCAATTCCAAGAGCAAAAGCAAGAGTATGCATGGCCTCTTGGAAAGACCTAGGCTTGAAACTGGCGTAATGTCATTTCTGCCTCATTGTGGTCAAAGCAAATCCCAAAGACAGCCCAGATGCAAGGGGTGAGGGTGTAGACTCCACCTGCTCATGGGAGGAGCTTGCAGGTTACATTGCAAAAGAGGATGGATAATACAGGATCAGGAATGGTGGAAGTCATTTGTTAAAAACAATCAACCATACTACGTGAAATAAGAATTATCGTGACCATTGTAGATAAAATATCAATGTCCAGTATTAAGTAAGATTCCCTAAAAATCATGAAAATAGTAAGCAGTGAGTTATTAGCACTAATTAGTAACTAGAAAGTGGTTGAATGACAAAGTTAGACAAACTTAGGTATGTCTAACACCAAAGTCCTTTGAAATACCACTCTGTAAGGTTTTCAAGGCCTTTAGGGAGCATGTCATTAACGGCCTTTTCAAACATGAAAGTAGGGTCTGAGGATGAGGAAATAGGAGAGGATAAAATTCAAACACAATTCTAACCCATTCTTTTTCATTTACTGACAGACATGAATAGCTTTAATCAGGGGCATTTCTTTAACAAAATGAGCCTTGTGATAGCTGTGGATTATTAACTTTTTTGGTGTTGGGAGTTTTTCTTTGGTAATATTATAAAGCCTGAAACAGTCAAGTGCAAATAGAATTTTTATTTGTAAAGCTTGTCATCTCCAGAATATTTGGGTAAAGTAAGAATATAGTAGTAGGACTAGTAATAAATGTGGTTTAATTTGATCTGATTAGCAAATAATCATATGTTGTGGGTGGTTATGTGGTAAAATAATAGAGCACAGGGAGGCCTTTGGGCAGGAAGACTTTTAGGAAATACTTTGCTGTAGTTTTTCAGAACCTTTAAAAGCCTGATGCCCATTGTGACTCTCAAAGAAGGCATTTCTCAGATTTATGTGACTTCACAATATTCATTTGGTAAAATTCTCAGACACATAGTATTCCACAGAATCCTTAGAAAATCTGAACTTGATTCTGATCTTTTTGAAGGTATAGATGGAATTAATAGTATGTGTCTAACATGTGCTATGATGTAGGTACTATGAGAATCACATCAGAAACCAATGAAATAAGTATTATTCTGATTTATAGTTGAGGAAACTGAGCAGTTAATCCACTTGCCTGAGATCCCCCAGTGGTGCCATAACTGAGACAGCCTGTTCAGACTCACAAAGTTTCAATGACTGCCCAGGGTGATTCAGCTGGTTCAAAAACACATCATCTCTTGTACATTTTGTAATCACTGTAACTAATAGAAAATAGGTTATCAGTCAGTGCCTACTGGCTAATCCCTTTCTTTATTACCTAGTTATTATGATGATCATGCTCATGGCCAAGAGGTGCAATAGTAGAAAGGGTATAAGATAAGGAGTAAAAATTGTTCTTCATACCATCAACTCCAGAACCTTCCCCAAGAGGTAAGATTATCCTCAATTTTTGGTGTTCTTCCATAATTTTTAAACTGTATTTGTGGGC
>VMDR010004383.1:22581-60793 GCA_007922815.1 Macrotus californicus | reverse complement strand
CTAAGCATATTCCAATGTTGTATTAACTAAATGGAAATCTTATTATAGTCCCTGGTGGAATAATTTAAGCTAGTATTCTTTATGTGGCTCTGCATATAAATATCTAACTTCAGACTTTCAACCAAGATCCAAATCAAACAAAATTAGTTAATTTCATCTTTCAGTAAGACATTGTTCAACTAACACACAGGTGTACTCTTTGGAAGAAAGCCAGCCAGAACATACTTGAAACTGACTACAGAGAAATTACTAGAATTTACTAAAGACCATAGGCTACAGTTTTAATTATGTAAAGAGCAATTTATTCAAATAGCCAGGAGGGGTTTCATCTCAGCTGAAAATGTCTGGGTAGGTTCCATGTTAGTTTCACCTTATTCTAGAATCTAAATCCTATATATTTTTTTCCTCGCCAAAGAACCACATTGCTTTTTGGGTGATGCCAATAAATACAAAGTTCTTATTAGTTGAAATATGGGCATACAAGAAATACTCACTCACTGTCTAGATACTCTTGATCTACACGTCCGAAGTACTTAGGATAAATGATACCCATGCCTCTTTGTTTTGCAAAGAGAGCTGAAAATCTCCAAAGACTAGCTTTTCTTGCAGAGCTTCCAATAATAATACTTGATTACACAAGCAATTGATGTAGTAATAATTTCAGACAATAATGCTTAGCACTTACGCATTTGTCATCTTCAAAGTTGTCCCACCCTCATAAAACCCCTATGAAGTAAGGAAGTCAGCAAGCAGTCCATTATTTCTCATGCTCATAGTCTTGAACTCAAGCCCCTGAATTGTGTTCACCTCCTCCTGTATCACTTGGATCCAGCCGAGGTAGAGGGATTATGAAAAATGTTTGCTTCACCATTTCATTTTCTCTCACATAATCCATGTAGTTGGCAGAGCGCTGCTCTGTTCTTATTCTTACATTTACTTTTTTACATTGTAAACATTGGCTCAACTACCCTAATGTCATAAGTATATCCAGTGGGTACTTTCTGTAACACAAGTGAAGCACAGCTCCCAGGCCTCTGCCTTCTCATACTGAAAAACTAGATTTGTGAGTAGCCTTAGTTGTTATGGGAAATCCCTCTGCTTGAAGGACAGTCGAGAAATGAGAGACATTCTGGAGACTTGGAAGCATTTAAACCTCATCTAGGTGAAAGAGTTTGAAATTTTAAACAAAATTATTCAGATGGAAATCTTTAAATATTTTTAATAAAATTGAGTTGTTACTTGATTTTAACATCCATTTGAGAAAAGAATAATAGAATTTGGTCATTGCTCCTAAAGCTTGCTGCTCTTGACTCTGAGTTTAAGGCTCTCCGTGAGGCTTGGCTAGAGAATTCCAAGGAGTAATTATTGTGTCAGCCGGGAAAGGATCGGATTTACTGTGATAACAAATTAATTGCAGGACCCCAGTGGCTTAACACAGCAAAGGTTGGTCCCTGGAGCTACCTGTCCACTGGAGTCAGCAAAGGAGTGGGGTCGGGGGAGGGCTCTGCTCTTGGGATCCAGCTAATGGGTGCTCCAGCATCATGTAGCTACACCCATTTGGAACACCCTGCATTCACCAATGCAGAGGAAGAGAGAAGCCCAGAAAAATCACATTTACCATTCTAAATTAGGTTTGAAAGGGACAACTATCATTTCTGACCAGAATCCATTGACCAGAAGTAGGCTGATAGGACCATGTGGTAAGCATTAGTGTCTCTGTCATAGTTAAAATGAAATATTTGTAATATTTTAGACACATAATATTTTAGGTAGATATGCAATATATAATATATATCATATTTTGTAGACATAAAGCACATTATGTATATATGCATATTGCACATTGCACGCATATTTAAATGCAAAGTAAAAATGTATATTTCCCTTCTAATTTCCATCACCACTTTAGAGAAGCAATCACATCAGGAAAACCATTTTCCCCAATAAAAACACAAAGAACAGCAAAGAACTGATTTTAATGTCTGTGCTATGGAATACTTTGCCTTCATCACTGTAAGCCCTATTGAATAAAGAGCTTATTCCAAGTCCTTTGCATCTTCAACCAACACCCACACTGTACACTGGACCACGGAGATAATTCAGTGGTAGTGATGCTGGAGCACAGAGGGAAATACGCCACCTCCCAACCATTCACCACATTTAACTGAGAGACAAGCCAGGTTCATTAATGTTTTGGCTGCAGCATGACATTCACAAGCTCAGAGTCCTGTGTCAAAAAAGCATGTGCTAAAACAATAACCTATACATTATTTAATTGTGGTGGGGGATGGGGGCAGTGGGATCTATTTTTCAGGCCATTTTAAGGCTGGTTAAACCACTGTGAGGAAGCATGGCCAAACGTCAGTAGGTACTGACTGGCTTTTGCCTGGTTTTCAAGTTTACTCTCATGTTTAAGCTGATACTTTGCTCTAGGAAACATAATTAAATGTAAGAAATCCAGATGGATAAGTAGAATGACCACATTTATTAAGGGTTTACTCTATGCCAGGTATATTACTAAGATATTGATAACATTATCTTATTTAATATAGCTGCTACAATGATCATATGAGTTAGATATTAGATCCATTTTATTGATGAAGAACTTAAGGTCCACAAAGGTTAAATAAAGTTGCCCAAAGTCACAAGGCTGTAAGTGGCAGAAATATGACATGAACTCACATGCATTTATCAAGTGAGTGGATGGAAAGGTCTGGCCTGACCTGATGGAGTCAGATTAGACTTGACCCCATCCACAACATTTCTCAGTGGCACAAACTCCCTTAAAGGAATGTGCTCAAGGAAGCCTGGATGGCCCTCCTCAGTTATGACCTGTCAAAAGTCTTAGGTCTCGGAGGAGCTGGAGAAAGTCATAAGTAGGGGCTAGATGTTCTCCAAAGGTGTGTCTCTTATGTATTTCTTCATTTTTAGCATCTTCCTATAATCTCTCTTCATTTTTAATATTTTGCTTATATTTTTTTCCAGTCCTTCCTTCTGATCTTATTCTTCTATACCTTCCATATAAAAGCTATTCCTTTCATTACTGTCTTTTTTTTCCTATGAGTAACCAATTTTCCTTTCTAGGATGTCTCAGTAACATTCAGCTACTCCAAAGGTGGAGCTATTCTTTTCTCCTACTGCCTGAGCTTTGTCCGCTCCCTTTCTCACAGTATCAGGAAAGCATACCCAGGAGGCCAATAGCTTCTCTAAAAATAGTGACCTCTGGCCCCTGGATTCTGCTGGATCCTTCCTCTAGGGAAAAAGAACAAAAAAACTGAAGGGCAAGGATCTATCTGGCTTGATTTCCACCCTCTTCATTTCTGCAGACCTTCTAATTCCAGCCCCCCTCCTAAGCATGTTCAATGGGGACACGTATCTCCCAAGATAACCAGGGAATGCCAGTTGTCCCAGACACCATCCTAAAGGAACAGGCAAGAGAAAAAAAAATCCAGGAGATCACATGCTTTGGAACCAGGGCATCCTGAGTTGTAACCCTGGTTCCAGGGACACTCACTATGGCCTCTGCAAAGCCAAAGTGGAAGGTGGTCTCAACCTGTCCTCTGGAGTCTGCTATGAGGTCAAAGGGATTTTCCCTGTGAGAAGTTCCTCAAGTCTTTGAATTTGGTAGACAAGGCCCCATCTTGTTCTGAGCTCCCTGCCCATTACTCCACCACCACACAGTCTTAGCTCTCTGCCTATCAGACACAGACCTGAAACTCCTTCCCCATGTGAAAACCATCTCTGAGGGGTACTCAGAATTCAGGGTCTTGAGGGGCCTTGTATTTTAAGTTGGTGAATGCGAGAATGCAATACATATATTTATGGAATGAATGCATGTTTCTCGCTGGGCATTGTTCCACAAAGAGGAACTTTTAGTGTAGGGGCCTTGCGGGGGCTTCTGAGAGCCTGCGGGGAAATAGGGAGGGGCAGGAGTGTCCAAGTCTCAACTCCACAGCTCCAGCCACAGGTCACGTTGGATCTTCCAAGGAGCCCTCAGGATGAGGCATAATTCCCTGAGGAGACCCCCTGGCATGGGGCACTTAGGTTCCTTTTCTCAGGAGCTTAGTGCTGCTGGTGGAACCCAGGCCCTGATGATGGCTCTCGCTGCCTAGAGTTTCTTCTCCCTTCGCTCCTCTCTTGGGCTAGATCAGATGCTGCAGTCAGAAGAACTGAGGTGCCCATGAGCCAGGCCCAGTGTACTCCTCTAAACTAACCCTCTACCCTCCCTCAGGGCAGAGCCCTTAGCCTCTCGCTCTTGTTTCTTGGGTTTTCTGGCCCTCGGAGTCTAACCCGAGGTCTGGGGCTGGAGCCGTGTTCAGACACCAGGAAGCAGAGGTTAGGAGCTCATGGCTGCAGGTCTGAAGAGCTTTAATTAGAGGCTTCTTCAGACCACCTGCCCGCCAGCCTCTCCAAGGCCCTGCCATCTGCATCCCAGAAGGGCCCTTGCCGCTGTGGGTGGCAAACCACAGCGGGACGCCTGAAGGTAGTCTAGTGGGCCTGAGGAGGCCTTCAGACCTCAGCTGGTTTTAATCCTATAAAACTGAAGCTTAACATATGAGGCAGCAAGATAAAAATGCTTTTGAGTTACATAAGTGTTCCATGTTCAATTCCAAGTCCCATTGGGTCGAATTTGACAACAACGATAATGATAATGATAATAGTAATACTAGCAATCATAATGTGATGGTCAAAGAGGAAAAGCGGGAACACAAGGGAGAATCCTGATACTTGTCTGGTGTGTGTGTGTGTGTTGTTCTTGCTGATTAAGCAGGAAGCCCAAGCGATGGCGCCCAGGGACAGCAAGGCCTCTTGTTCCCGGCAGGTCTCCTGGCGGTACTGCCAACGCTTCTCCTGCCTCATCCTCAGGCCCGTGTCTGGTGGACCAAAGCTGAGCCTGGGAGTCTAGCCAACATTCTGTGGACTTATCCCTGGCAAAGCTGGCCTGAGGTTCTTGGAGACACTTGCCTAGAGAGCTGAGTGGCATTTGTCTGGGTTTCCTCCTGCAGAGACTTTAGCAGCCAGAGTCAGGATGACCAGGTCACAGCTGAGAGCAAGTGATGGAGAACAGACAGAAGATGCACCAGAAAAAGCATTTTCTCATTCCCTTTTGTTACTTGACAAACTCAATGCAAAAATTATGGGGTCTTTCTCATGTCTCTAGGTGAGCACCTTCCTCAGCCCCACAGTAGCCCTCCTGAGCTTGTCCACCACACCAGCTGCCCCTAGACATCTCGCTCGCCTCCCTCACCCCTCAGAGCTGTCACCTCCTCTCTGTACCTTCCTCCCTCCACTCTGGTTTCAGAGGATACAGTGGACCCTCTTCCTTGCCAAGGCCAGCCACTCCGCTTTGTCTTGGCTTCATTTCCCCCATTTTGCCTCTTGTCACGTATTCTTAGCAGCTGCAAACACTTGGTCAATAAACATGCTCGAGTCACTCTGGTCTTAAAACAGAAACTCATGGCATCATACCTCTCCCATCTCCACCCTTACCTCCCATTTACATTCTAGCTGCCCCAGTTTTGGCTGTTGTATTCATTTTCTATGGTAAAATATGTATAACATAGACTTTATCATTTTAAGTGTACAGTTCAGTGGCATTAAGTAAATTCCCATTGTACAACCATCGCCCTCATCAGTCCCTCTCTGTGCCACTGTATTCTGGCTGTCACCTACACCACTGCACCACAGCTGCTCTTGCTGAGCTCATTAGCAGCCTCCTGAGGTCTTATCTCACGGACCTCCTTGAGGCATGCGCCACTGTTTGAGGCATTGCTTCCTTTTGGAATGACTGCTGCCTGGCACTGTGGTCTCCCATGCCTCAGTCTCTCCACCCATCTGGCTGCACTCACTCTCCATCAGGGGTCCTCTTCCTCTGCCTTAGATGCTGCAGCTCCTTGGGAATGTGCCCGCAGCTCTCTGTGTGCTTTGGCCAGGTCCCTATACTGAAGGACATGATGGGACACCCCTATACTGAGGTTGAATGTCTAAGCCCAAGGCCTTTTTCAGCAGAGAGATGCTCCAGAGAATATTCTGCAGCACCCTCCACCTCATATGAGCTTCTTGAGTATCCACAACCCAGTAGCAGCAGGTAACCGAAGGGTGTCTGTTTGGTAGAGGAGCTGGACATGTTGGGAGAGTTGGTGACTGACAGCACAGACAAGTTAATTTTGTAGTTCGTACGAAGTGAAGAAGAAATCCCCAACTGACTGCAGGCAAAACAGATGGCCTGCAGATGTGGGAGCACATGCTGACCTCCCATCTTTGTGCCATCCTCAGGACTCCCCCTGGTTCCTGTGAGTAGGGCTGGGCTCTGCAGCTGCCAGTCTCATCATCCACTATTTTAGAAGACAGGAGGAGGGAGTCACGGTGTTCAGGGAGCCCAGTGGGAAAGTGAAGGCTTTCAACACCCCAGACGGGAAAGAGGACTAAGGATGGGCATGGGCAAGAGTGCACGAGCGGGTGGAAAGCTCACAGGGATTCACTTGCTTCTTTTCTAACAATAACTGACATTAACCCAGCCTGCAGTGACCAGGAGTGCACAGGCCCTGTCACACAGTGGGGGCTTGGAGGTCTCTATAGAGTGAGATGGACTAGGGAGGTTTTCCCTGGGGGATGGCTGACTCAGGGCCCGGTGATTGCAGCACTGGCAACAGCCACCCAATGTCCAAACACTGTGGCTACACTTAGCCAGCCCTGGCAGTAACTGCTGGCATCCTAGGGAAGGATTTTGGAGGGTTTAACCTATTTATAATTGTAAACTGTTCTATTATCAGTCCCCATGGGGACCAGGAAAATCAAAACCCCTGGGCATGATTAATGATCCTGTGTAGAGAACGCCATTCCCTTTCTCTCTCAGGACAATTCCTGTTTGTCTTCCAAGACTCAGCTTGTGTCCCCCACACTCTGCAAGGTCTTCCTGTCCCTGACAATGAATTTCACAGCCCTTCTCCTGTGTTTCCTTTGTATGCCCTTCTGCCATGTGATCTTTTTACCTGTGTCATAATCATCTCATCACCTCTCTGCCTCATCCATTGGACTGCATACTCCCTGAGGGCAGGGCATCTGTTTCTGATGCCTACCATTGTTTCTAGCATATGAAAGTCCTCAGGCAGTTTTGGATACATGAATGAATAAAGATTTGAGGTGACTGGTTCTCAACAGCCAGACTGGGAAATTGTGCCCTAATGATGGACACATGTTGTTGGATGTCTGTGAAGCCTTAGATGACGAAGGAGCATCAGGAGCTTACCAAGCAAAAGGGGCATTGGGATTGTGTAACCGGGCCCCTGAGAACAAGCACCCGTCGTTTCACCGGATGTTCACACGAAGTGTCAGGATGACGTAGAATACTGGCACTTACCCGGTGAAGACCTGTTCCTAACGCGTGGCCCAGACTTACATAAGCACTAAGCTGGACGGGCAAACTTGTGTTTATTTTGTTCTGTGTTGTTCTGCATATTTTTTCTACTTTTTTTCTCCCAAAGAGACTGATCCACTTATGGGGAGCGTCTCTGATAAAGGCATCTTTATAACCTAACGAAGTCATTAAAAGCATTTAAAAACAATTGCAGGTCTTTGTCAGTAACGATGGCCAGTGTTGGTTCACTTATCCTGGGTCAGGCCATTACTTGTTCTGAGATAGAGCCCAGGATCACCAATGTAACACCCTCTCCATCACACCAAAGGGTGTTTCCAGTTGGTTTTATATTTTTTAAAAAGCCCCCTTTCTAACCCTGTGATGACAGGAAAGTTAAATTTTTCTACATAAAAGAAGGAGGCCCAGTAAAGGGGAGAAGCCATTCAAGTCCTGTGCATGCTAGGGCAGAATGAGGAGAAGATTGGGGGCGGGGGGCGGAAAGGCAAAGTACTTGCTGCAGGGAAGCCTTGTCATCCTGGCTCTGAGCCCGAAGGGCTTGTCTGGAGCAAGAAAAGGAAATGGAGCCCAGCTCCCTCAAGCCTGGTGGGCTGCTTAGCACCCTGAGTTGGAAGATCCAGGGCTGGAGCATTCTCACCGCTTTTGCATTATTTCATTAGGCTGTTGACAAATAAACACATGGAAACCATCCACTGATTACATTTTCCCTCAAAGGCATGGCAGGCCCCGGGTCTTCTGTGAAAGATTATCTTAATCCCTCATTGACATCTAACCCACCCTCACGTTTCCCAAAGTTTGCTAGTCATGCTTTTTGGAGGGATTTAACTGCTGTTCCTTCCACATAACTTTTGCACACAGTGTTCACCTCTTTTCCTCTATCCTGGAGTAACTCGAGGCAGGACGACAGCTGGCTGACCTCCAGAGTCATCATCCTTACCACAGAGGCCACCCTCTTGGCAGCGCCCCATCACATAGCCCCGCTGCCCAGGAGCCAATTTTTCCAGAAGCAGAGTTAGCTCTCCTTTGTTGGTTACTGTGTGCAGAACTAGGATCTTCTCAGTCGGAAGGCAGGCACTTGGGACATCGGTGTTTCTGCAGGTCCCATGTTCCCTAACATTTTTCTGGCTACACAATGGGCCTCCATCTACGTCTTTTCATCCATTGACTGAGGGTCTAGCAGCCTCATTTGTACGGAATACACGAATTTCTCTTGTGTGCATCTGGAATGGTATTAGTTAAGTACCATCCTTAGGAGAATAGGGAGAGGGTCATTATAATAATTTTCTGGATTCTGTGGCCCAGATGAGCAACCTCATTGGGAAAGGCAAGCAGAGGTCGGAGTAGCCGGGGGCAGGGTGAATGCCGAGCCATCGAACATCATTCTGTCCACAAGGACGGCAACTGGGCTCCTCCCTTGTACGAGGCAGGGGAGGGTTCACCAGGAAGCGAATAAGCTTAGGCAACATGGTTCCTCACTTGCACAGAGGCTCCTTCAAAGACACTGAATCTAATCTTATATTTCTAATTAAAAAATATTCTTCTTAAAGGGAACTTCCTCTCCCTTCCACTTGAAAAGACTTCAGTCCTCACAAGACTGGGATCTTCCCCTATTCCCTGTCCTGTGCTTGGCTCTAAGGGGGAGGGGGGGTCTGAGGAATGCTGATGCAGGCTCTCCCTCTCCTAGGAAAGAGACGGGCATGCACATCAAAGATAAATAATTGCCTCAGAGTAACTCCCAGATGCTCTGAGGAAGCCTTTTCTACCCAGTTTAAGTTTAAGGCCAGCTCGCACTGCTCCAGCAGCACTTTGAGTACTTAGAATTGAATGTCCTCATCTGGTGCAGCTATTGCCTACAATGTCCACAGGAGAGCTGGAGGAAGAAGCTCCAATCACCTTGGCTGAGCCAGTAAAAACTATTGATCTTGGAAAGCCATTGCGTTAGTCCACGCAGCCTGTAGTAACTTTCATAACAGAGGATCCCACAGACTCAGCCGCTTAACCCAGTACAGTCTCCTTTCTTACTGACATAGTCTGATGGGGATCAGATGGCTTCTCTTGTTTGTACCCTTCCACACAGTAACTCAGGGATCCTGGCTCCTTGATGCCATGATGCTGCCATCTTACATAGGTGGGAAGAGAGAACCCTGGGAGAGGCACACCAGCTCCAACTGCTGTAACCCAGAAGTGGCCCACATCATTTCTGCTCATAATCACTGGACAAACTCAATCATATGCCCCCACCAACTGCAGAGGAGGCTGGGATATGTTATCTTCTTGTGTGCTCTGGAGGGGAAAAGTGAGAGGGTATCTGGCAAATATAGAAACAGTTGCTTCTCTGCCACAGTTGCCTTGAGAATGGTCATGCAGAGTGGCCCTACTCAGGGTCTGCTGCGGAGTGAGATGGAGGTGGGGACAGAGGTTGCTGGCTGCCCAGGACAGGTTCTCGAGAGAGACTGATCAACAGGAGAGCCCTCTGCTGATCTGAGATGAGACCGGTGGACTGTAGTCCCTGTAACCTCTCCCTGGAATCAAACCATCTCTCTGACATATGGATCCCAGAGAGCTTCACACTTGAGTCCTCACTGCTGTGCCCTATGAGGCACGGCCTTGGCAGTGTCAAGAGTCCTGAGCCCGTGTCCTTGGTGCCTCGGAACCGATATTGGAAAGCTCCTCAGGTTGAACTGTTCACTTCCATAGTGTGAACAGCAGCCTAGAATCAGGTTAACTTGGTGACTTGCACAGCAAGTTTTTACTGGGTCACTGTGAGTGGGGGTGGGAAGTAGTTCTTGGAGGGCCATCATTCTGTATGTGCTTTCACAGGCTTTCCTTTGAGAGAGCTAGCCTCCTCAATCTGGCAGTCTGCCTGAGAGCAGACTCCCTGACCCACCCTGCCCTGGTTAGATTGCCCAATGTGGAAAGTATTACAACAGCTATGCAACCACCTTGGATTAGTAGCAGCTATTGCTTCAGATAGGATCTGGGTTACCATAAAATTGGGCATGGGCCTGGCTTAACAACTTTTTCTCTGCTCTTGTTTATCATTTTTTAACCTTGGGGACCGAATTCCAAAGTTCTGTGTTCCCCATAGAGCGTCCTGTGGCATTGACGCTGGGGAGAAGAGATGCACACACACCTTTAGGGTAGCAAGCAAGCTTTTGAGCATTGAACTTTTTAAACGTTTCATTGTCAAGCTTTGGCTCATTACTTGGAAGGTGGAGATCTCTTTAACAAAAACAACAAAGCAAAGCTAACAAAGTGGTTAGACAGCGAATGACCTTGGCATTGAGTGTTTTGAGTTCCTTAACTATCCATGATCATTGAGTATGAAGCCATGGCCTTTCTTGTAGTCTTATCTTACAATACCATGTGGTTTGGTAATGTGATGTAGTCAGGTTCCCCCCTTAGGATCATACAGTTTGTGTGAAGCATAAGTGCTCGGTCAAGTGCATGGGGTATGTCAGGCTGGAATGCGGCCCTCCCTGCTCTCTGGTTCTGGGCTGTGTCAGCCCAGAGGATAGAACATCTTTCTGTAATTCAGAAAAACACACCTTTTCACCCAGAAGCACCACATAGTATATCTACTACCATAGCCCTCACCATGCCTGGTATTTCCAATGCCCCCAGCTTCCAGGTGACGTTTGGGTTTCTTTAGTTGACACCCAAGGAGACAAGGAATTTCTCCCCAAATAAAATTTCTCCCAAGTTTTTGGTTTCCCCTATTTGCTTTTATTTTCTTCAGTGAGGGTCCTGCCCACAAATGTTCAGCACACAAGAAGGATTCTATTGCACACCCACACCCTACAGGAATGTGATGTACAACATGATAACATTTTGTGACATTAACTTCTATTTTGTCCCCCTACAGTTAAACATTTTCTCTCTCCACTCAGCCAGGTTGAATGACCAGGCTCTTCTGTGCTCTGTGCTTTGGGAAAGGGATGAGAAAAGTAGGAAGCACAGACAATAAAGGGCTGTCTTGATGTGTGTTTCCAGAAGCCCATACTGTTAGGGGCATAGGGAGGACTACGTGTGTAGACACCTTGAGTGGGAGCCGATTCCTACTGCTGCCCTCTCTGGACAGGGTCCCTCTGGGTGACAGAGGGTGGGTAGACAGCTCTTCGGTCAGCCTGTTGGTAATTCTGCCTGGGAATTCTCCAACATGGCACCAAATAAGTCCTAAGCCCTCAAGGGTGACACAAGAAAGCTAAGAGAACAGTCAGATTTAAAAGGTCTTATGCCTGGAATGAGGGATGTCCTGAGGACTTGTGTGGACTGGAAACTGATGACCAGATGGGACAATGGGCACCTCAATGATACCTACATGGACACAATGCTACCTCCCACCTGGTCCCTTAGCACTGTGTAAGCTTCCCAGAATACAGAGAATACTGAGGAAAACCGAGGTGCTGAGATTAAACTTTGGCCACCCCAGTGGAGTGAAACTCAAAATAAACAAAGTTTTAGACAAACAGGTGAACTGTACACCTCAACGCTGTGCAAAGATTCCAACCTGCTGTAGGTGCTGTATAAATCTGATCCTCTTCCTACCTCTGCCATCTTGCTACCCCATCTCTCCACCCCCATTTCTCTATCCTCCTGCCAGTATTTCTGTCATGCACCCACATCCTGTGAAGGAAACCCAGGAAGGCTGTGGGGCTGCTGGAGTTGGGACAGGGTGAGGGGCTGCAGCACTGAGCCCGTACATCGCTGAACATAAAACTAGTTTGATGAAAAGCATCGGGGAGGGTCAGCTCAGCTTGGGTCTCCTCACACTCCTGCAGCCCTGGACGAGAGCAAGACGCGGGCTCAGGTGTCAGCATGGAGCAAGTTCCCCGGCCCCTGCCGTCTCAAGTATCCCTCCGTGGAGTTTTTTCCGGGTACTTGAGCCTTTCCTTCTCTGTAGGTTCTTTTTTCTCACTCTGTAAACAAGCCCAAGTTTCTGCTATCTTAAACAAACAAAAAATTCCACACAAATAAGACAAGAACCCTAAAGTCCTTCTTTCGCACTTTAACTTTTATTAGCATTTAATCTTCTTTCCCCCTCTTCATCCAGTGTTTCCAAAGATTGCCAATACCCTCCATTTTTTCTTCTCTTCCCTCAAATTTCTTCATGTTCAGCATTCCTGCTTTTACCAGCCCACCAACACCACTCTTGCTAACGTCACTGACTTTCTAATTCCCAAAACCAATGAACGACTTTTTGTCCTTATCTTGCTAGACCTTTCTGCTGCATTTCACAATGTTTCTCATCCCCTCACTCATTCTTGAGGTTCTTTCTCATTCACGACACCTTATTTTCTTGGTTGCCCTGGCACCTCTCTGCTTTTTTTTCTTAGGGCTTCCTCATGAGCCCAGCTTCCTCAATTCCTTGGTTTCCTGGAGCTCTGTCTCAGGCTGCCTTTTCTTCTGACAATAAATACACATTCCAGACAACCTCATCCCATAGTTTGGGCTGTCACCTATACTGATGGCTTTAAAAAAAAATTCATCCCATACTTCTCTGAGATTTTGACATCAATCACCTGCTGGTCATTTCTATTTAGATACTCTGTGGGCATCTCACTATCAACACAAGCAAATCTTCATTATTTTATCTGTTAAGTCATCCTCTCAACAATTGACGGAGGTGCTATTCTTTTCTCACTGGACCCCGGGAAGATTCCTCAACATTTCTTCGGCCACTTCAGGCCTTGTCACCTCTCACCTGGTTACTGTGGTCATCTCTTTACTGGACTCCCTGTGTGAAGTCTTTCCACAGCAAATTTATCTTCTCCATTGCAGTCAAAATGTTTTCTTTTAAAGAGAGGCCTTTATTTTTTATTATTATATTTTGCTTTTTAAAATTATGGTAAAGTACAAATAATATAAAATTTACCATCTTAAGTGTCTGTAAGGGTACAGCTCAGTCAGTGGCGTTAATCACATTCTCATTGTTGTGCAAACACCCCTCCTGTCTGTTTCTCCGACATTCAACTGAGAACCTGCCCTGTGCTAGACGCTCAATATTTGTTTGATGGATCAATGACAGATGTGGTAAAATTCCTCTGGAGGAGTTCTCAGACATTGTGGTCTAAGGAGTCCCTTGCACACCTCAAAATTATTGAGGACCCCAGAGCTTTTATTTGTTTTACCTATTCCTATTTACCATATGAGAAATAAAATTGAGAAGTAGAAAATTACTAATTCACTAAAAATACCAATCATAACAATGACACGTTAATAAAAACAGCACATTTTGGGGCAAAATAATTCTATTTTCCAAAAACCGTCAGCGAGAATGGCATTGTTTTACATTTTTGCAAATCTTGTTAGAATGTGGCTGATGGAAGGTAGTTCAGTTTTCATAGCTGTTTCAGTTTTCTGCCCTCAGACTGCTGAGTCGAGTTGTTCTGGTGGAAGTAGGTGAAGAAGATTCAGCCTCACACAGGCATATAGTTGGGAAAGGTAGAGCGTGTTAATGGCTTTTTCAGATAATTGTGGATATTCGTCTGAGATTCTACACCAACACTCAGCCGGTGCTGGTTTCTTAAAAGCTAGCACCAACATGGAATCTGAAATCACATTAATAAAGTTTTGTACTCTGTTATATTCTTCTATTGCTCTATCTTGCCCTTTGAGTAGAAATTTTCCCCAGGTACAATTTTGTAACACACTATTCTATTGCTCATCTTGAAATCACTTGTTCACTGAGTGAAGCCAGTCTTCCAAGGGATGGCTGAGACATTTCATTGTACAGTACCAGAGATCACATTCACTATCATCATCTACTTCACCCAGGAAGGTGTTGGAGTATTGGAAAGCTTTCAAGTTCATCATGGCTGATATGAGAGCTCCAGAAGTCTAATTTTAACTGAGAAGCTTGAATTTTACTATTGGCAACAAAAACTGTGAGCTCTTCTTGAACTGATAGGCTCACTTCCTTCATTTTCAAGAAATTATCTGCTGGGTACCCAGGTCTGAATAACCATAATCAATTTTTCTGTCAAGTAAAAGTGATGCTCTATGGAATAAAAGGCCTATTCGGCTCGCACCTCAAACAGCAGCACAGGTGCTTTCTCTTGGGCCAACCTCTGTCCACAGTGGGGGTCCTAGAGGAATAGCTTCCATTTCATCACAGGGAATACTGAAAGGATCAGCTGGAATACAATGAATGATTTTCACTACTTCATCAAGAACATTCTTTTTATAGCACATTTTATTCAACCCAGTGTTTCCAAAATTATTTTAAACCATCATCAAGATAAAATAATTATTGAGATATTTTATATTCTTTTCTTGTGTTAAATCTTTGAACTCTGGTCTGTATTTTACCTGCATAGCATTTCTCAATTCAGACCAGAGCAAGTGTGCAATAGCCACAGAGGGCTACTGTATTAGCACAGGTGCAGAGCTTTACTAGAACATTCCTAGTCAGAGCTGTTTATTATCCCCATGAGTGTGAGCAGGTGAAGAACACAATGGCTGATAACACGTGGACCACTACCTGTGTCCGTGCTCAGCTGTCAGCAGTCTTGCACACCATTGCGTTGCCCCATCAATACAAGCATCAACACAGAACAAGGCAACTGCTCTGTTGGTATTAATGTGAAAATTGAAAAGCTCTTGGGGACTCCAGGGCTCCCAGGACCACACTTTGGGAACCACTGAGCTAGGATGAAGTAGCATCAGTACTCTCAGTCTCTGGTCCTTGGCATTGGCATTGTTGTTGTCTAAGTGGGAGAAACATAATCTGGAACATAGTTCAAGAACAATGTACACATCCAGTCGCTTTGGACACATCTAAGTCTGAGTTCTGTCCATGACCCTGTAGAAAAATAATTAACTGGGCCACTTCCCCGGAGCAGCCCTGAGAGCTGATTTCAAAGTCAGTTTTGTTTTACGGAGCAGCCGCACATCCCACTGAAGGGAAGCATGATGGAGCTGGTCAATGGCTCAGGAAACAATTAAGGACATTGAAGCAGCTTCCACATCAAAGCAGAGAGCAGGACAAATGTCTGTCAGCCCCACTGCCAGTGACATTAGTAGCAGCTTGTGGGTCAGTGGAAGGTATCCTCTGAGGGAAACGTGGGCCACGTGGCAGCAGTCCCTAAGGGCTGGAGGGGGATCCTCGGGCTTCCATCTGAATCATCAGCAGGACTATTCTTGCCTCAGTTTCCACAAGGAGCCAACACAGAGGAGGCTGTGTCTGCAACCCGTACTGCACCTCACAGGGCTCCACGCTTCCAGTTCTCCTCACCCATTATCTCGGCTGATTTTTCACCCAGTTGTAAGAAGTAGCCAGACACACCTTATTCTCATTCGTCACAAGGTAGAGGCTCAGAAGAGAAGTGCCATGGCCAAGGCCACCTAGCCTAAGGGAGACTTTCCTAAGGCCATGGGGACTGGAATTTAGACTTCTTTCAGATTCCAGGTCTCTGAAGGCTCTCTCCACTATGCCCACTGGGGCAGATGTGTCTGCTCTGAGGGATCCTTAGGCCACTATAGGGTGTGTGTGTGTGTGTGTGTGTGTGTGTGTGTGTGAGAGAGAGAGAGAGAGAGAGAGAGAGAGAGAGAGAGAGAGAGAGAGAGAGATAAGACTTACTTTGCAGGTCTGTACTAAAAGACTTCTTCTGGAGCTTTGGGGGCTTTCCAGCTCAGCATCCTCCTGGCATCAGTGGAAAAGGAGACTGGACACAAGGGGCCACTTATCTCTGGCTGGGGGGACTTGGTAGAAAAGCTGGCTTCAGTTTGGGGACACTAGGTCTGTGGATGCAGCAGGTTGGCCTTGGTTTCCTGGGTTTTAGGTGAGTGGTATGACAGTTCATCTGGGGGTGCACAGACCATTCACGTTTGTTTTGTCCCCCTCTTCCTTCACATATGTGGGGTAAGGTCTGGGGAGATGTCTGTAGTGGCCAATTTCAGTCTGTTCCTATTGGAATTTCTGTCTGAAAAATCCTGCCATCTGGAAGCTTCACGATTATAACCTGTCTCATTATATTTTATTAGGCGTCCAGGTCCTTGCATTGCTCCCTGCGGACTCCAGAAGGTAACTGACATTTTTCTTGGGGACAGTGTCTGAGTGACAGAGCAAACACATTTTGAGCCATGCTGTGGTCCCTCTGCTGACCGCCTCCTCGCTCTGTTCTGGTCTCACACAGGGCAGCCTGCCTCACCACCCAATTGGGTCAGCTCAGTCATTAAACTCTGTCTGAAGTTTTATTTCCCTCTCTTTATGCTATCTCTATGGGCAATCACTCCCAGGACATTTGGTAACAAATAGCATTTTCTATTCTGTGGAGAGCACAGGCCCCTGGCCTGCAGCCGGGTTGGGTTTGAGAGCCTAGCCCATCCCTTCCCTCAATCATCTGAACCTCATTCTTTCCCGCTCCTTGATTTTTCTAAACAGCATTATTCATTCCTGAGGACACAGGTGTAGAATTGAGGTGCACATAGGCCTCAGCCCATGCCACCCTGCCATCGTGGCTTATCTTTGGTTTGATGGTTTACCCTGTCTCTCTCCCATCCCCTCCCTCCACAGGCACCCACGGGTATTGTAAGGCCCAAGACACCATCTGCTGCTTTGATGTCTCTGAGGCTCACAGGACCCCAGAAGCCTAGCTGTGCACTCCCCTGCTCCTACCAGGTAGGCCCTACCCAGTCGGAAAGGCTCCCCTCCTGGACAAGGATTCCTGGTTCTCACCGAACAAGCGGTCTGCCCTCACTGACAGCCTGTGGGGTTGTTCAAACAAGGCCATGCCATCCTCCTGTGGGAACCAGGGACACCCCGGCTGCCTCCCACAGCCCTCTGGCTCACTGTGCTCCCCTGTGTGACGTGTGGCGTCCGCACCCCCAGGCTGGGGGTACATGTGACTAGTAACTCTCATCTGTGCAGTTTTGGGGGCCCTCCTTCACCAAAGGGCTGAACAGCAGGTGATGGGAACAGCACTCCAGTGTGTTCAACTCACCTACTTCCAAACCAGCTTCTGTGATTTCGTTCACACATACATGACCGTTTAAAATCTTCTGTGAGCTTTTACTTTGCGTAAGGTGTGATGCTGTAAATCTTCCTGCTTACTGTGGTGCTGGCTCTCAGGGTCCTGTCACGTCCCTTTGTCACTTGCTGAATATTGCACCTCTTGTGATTTTTTGAGGACTCTCTGTTGTAGGAGTGGGTGGGGCCGGCTGGGAATGCAGGGTGATCATAAATCATCGACCACCCCCCCTGAGAGCAGCCCTCAACCGACAATCGTGGTAATACCCAGCTTTCTTGCAGCTCAGGCATGTGCTGGGCAGTTTCCCTGAGGATGTGGCCCCCGCTGCCCAAGTGGTACCCTGCTCATCAACCAGCTCTTCCCTCCCCTCCCTTCCTGTTCCCTTCCACGTCTCAGTTCCTCACTCACCCGCCCGTGCTTCCTGTGATCAGGACCCCAGCAGCAGATCACCCTTGGGTCCCGTCTCAGTTCTGCTCCTGTCGTTCACTCAACGTTGTATTGAGAACTCCACGTGTTGCTACATGTGACGTACTCGGTTGCATGGAATTCCAATGTGAGCATTCATGGCATGTCCCTGTCTGCTTCCCCGGGAGCGTAATCGGTGGGGGTCCTTTTAGCCTTATATAAAAATATAAATGTTCCTCGCCAAAAAAAGGAAGTTTATGCATAGTTTAGTTGTTTAGAATAGTGGGCTTTTGGGGATAAGCATTTAGAAAACATAAAAAAGGAATTCTTACTTTATATCACTAAAATTGTCTTTGGGTCACAGTGTTCTAAAATGGTTGCATTCATTGTTTTACATTTTTAATGTCCACGGTGCTGGATTCTTGTTGTTTAAAAATGTGCCAAGAAAACAGTAAGAGTTTGTAATTCAAAGAAGAGGAAGCTGTCTGGTGGATCTTGCATAAAGTCCCTTAACCCAGCACACAGGACCTTCCCTAAACTGGCTCCAAACCACCTCCTGCCCCATGACCCTCTTCCTCGCCCCACACATCCACTCCCTGTGTCCTCTCCATTCCCCGAATAGCTCTAGGGTTTCCAGGCCTCTGTGCCTTTGCTCATGGGGTTCCTCTTACCTTGAATGCAGTTCCATTCTTCCCTTAGGGGACAATTCCCATGTGAGGTTTCCCAGATTCCTAGTGGTTTAAAAAAGTGGGTTGCCTGCTGGATTTTCCCAACAGGTGGGACCTGAGATCAAAGTTAAGAAATAAACCAGATGAAAAAAAGGGAGAACAGAGAAGAACATCCTAGGCAGAGGGACTAGCGTGGGCAAAAAGCCTGGGGCGGGGGGGACTGTGGAGGGTTTGTGTAGCAGCAGGTGACGGGTAGTTCAGGAGGGCTGGAGAGAAGGGTGGGTGTTGCATGTGCGTTGGGGTCTCGGTGGGGTTGGCCAGGAATGAGATCAAAGAGATAGGCAGGGACCTTGCAGCCCAAGTGTGGCATTCATGTGGCAATGTGGTGCTCCTGGGTGGGTGACACAGGCAGAAACCCCGCCAGCTCTTGGTTGGGCATCATCAGCTTCCTCACGTAGCTCTGCTCAGCAGCTTACCCAGCTGGAGTTTTTCTCCAGATTCTTGGGTCCCCGTGAGCTCCTGCTGGCTGCCAAGCAGAGGGTCTGGCCCTCTCAGCTCCTGGAAACTAGCTGCATTGCTAATGGGAATGCTGTGAGGGTCCCGGGACCTCTGGTTTTAGGGCAGCCGAGCACAGGTAAAGCCTGGACTCGCTCTTGAGTTCCCAGTCCATACGAAAGTTTCCCCCCCTCTGAGTGGAATGATCTCTTGGGGGGGGGCAAGGAGTGGGCAAGGGACACTCCAGGGCCTGGAGTTGCTCCACAGGGAGGCTGAGGCCAACTACCTTTGGAGCATCTGACAAAAGTCCTGTTTGCTCTCATGGTTTTCCAAACTGAGACCCTAACCAGGAGGATATAGGTGCCCCAGGGTGGAGGAAAAGGGGACTGTGCCCAGCCTAAACCAAAAGAGCCCCAGAGGGGAAGAGCCAGTGCCAAGGGGGCCCCACAGAAGCCTGTGTTTTCATTACTAAGCAACTTTAAGAGTGTGTTTGGGTAAAGAAGGGTGGTGGGGGAGTAAGTCTGCAGTAATGGCTGCCATGTGGAGGGAAGGCAGTGTTACCCAGCTCCGAACTAGAAAACATGGTTTATATTTTCAACAGTTGGAGAGAGAAATGAAAACGGAATATTTGCTGCACCTGTGAAAACATATTTGATCATGATGGCAAGTCCAGCATTCTTAGTGCGGGATTCATATTTCATAACTCGTGTTCAAACAAGAAAAATGATTATAATGTTAAGTATTTCCTGAGTTTATTTTGATGGATGACAGAATAAGTACTGTATCTTTCACTCATTAAAATACAGATTGGTGTAATTTAATAAATGAACTTAATACACAGATGTTCCAGGCTGTTTTAGTAGGGTGTATATTAATCAACTTCTTTATATATGATCCTCTTTTATATTTTTTAAAGAAACTTGCAGGAGCCAAGAATTTATTAGATTTGCATGCTCTAGTACGAGGATCCGATGTCAGGTACATGCAGGAGTGTATTAAGATGAAACAGAGCCAGAGCCTGCAGAGTGGCCAGGCTGCCCCAGGGGTCGTCCCCAGGCTCCCGGCTGGCTCTCTGGGCTGTCTGGGAGCCTGTCCTACTCCAGTCCCTGTTGAGTTTGCTGGCTGCTGCCACTGCCCCACAGCCACTCAGAGGTGCCTCTGGAGACCCAGGTGGAAGGTGCTGGCCTTGGGGACTTTGGTGGCCCAGACTGGACAGGGGCTCTGCCTGCAGAACAGGCCTTGCACCTCACAGGGGCCTCGAGGGCCCTTCTCAGGTTCCCTGGCCGCCCCCAAAGGCTTCTCAAGCCAATATCATTCTCCCTCTTCTCCCTTTCTCTTGGCAGCATATCTGGGGCTGTGCTTTGTTCTCTGTGTGCTGGTCCCACAGGAGGGAAGCTTGTCTCGCTAACAAGACAAACTGAAGCCCAGAGCTGTGCCTCTCCCACCTCCCACACTTTGTGTGCAGTGAATCCGCCTGGCCTGCACTGGATCCCTGTGTCACTCAGGCCCTGCCTCCCCACTGATGAGGCTTCAGCCGGGGACACAGAAGCCCTGGCTCAGCCATTCTGTGCAGGTTGGGACAGGGAGGCAGAGTGAGGGTGCATTACCTTTCAGGTGAAGGACAGAGAAAAGATGAAATAGAGACTTCATTTTGGCCCCTCTCTTCTCTTCTTTGCACATTCTGTTGGAAAGAGATGTGGGGTTCAGGGAAGTTGTCTCTGATGGTAGGGAGGGCTGGGGGAGCTGTCTGAGGCCAGGTAGCTCATCTGTGCAGCCTGCTCCGTCCACGCTGAGCGCTGAGTTATCTCTCAGAACTCCTTGGATACTCTCAGTAGCTCTGGAACTGGAGCCATACTGTTTGATACACCCCACTGGGCAGAGACCCCTGCAGGGCCTAGGGCCACGCCTCCTCCAGTTCGTTTAGGCTTTTCTCCCCTTGTTAGAGTTTATCCTAGGCTGCCACCCTTTGCCCAGGCAGATAGTCAGTGCAGGTTGGGTTGTATGGCACACGTGAGGTAAGCCTGTCACCCAGAACACAGGCTCTGGCGTCCCTCCAGCTCCCCACAAGGACGGGTGCTCCCTGAACGCTGCAGGCTGAGCCTCCCATTCCCCCGACAGCCCCTCTGCACCCCTCGGTGGCTCATCAATCACGCGGCAGGTCCTGCGGGTGGGTAGTGGCTCTGCTGTCACATGCCTGTTTGCAATAAGCTCCGGCCATAATCATTAATCATTCATTGAGGCTGTGGTTAGCGGCCCTCAGTCAAGTGAATGGTTTCAGGTTTTCCAGGCTAAGTGCCTCTCCAGCATCCTCCTCAGCCCTTTCATGTGCAGCCATTTGATGTGCATGCCGGGCTGGCCACCAAGACCCGGCTTTGTTTTGGAGGCTTGGTCTGAAAGCTCCCCTCAGGGCCAGTGGAGGAGAGTTCTGGGCCCCAGCTCCACGTCTGCACAGGAAACAGCTTGGAGGACGGGTCTGCCTTGAGCACTTGCTAGGGCCCAGTTGTCTGCCAGGCCCTGGGGATCTGAGAGAAGGTGAAGAGATTCACTCTGTCCTCTGTCCTTCGTTGTAGGACCCTTGGGCAATGAGACTGAATTAATTTGGGTTAGGAGGCCTGCCACTGGATCGTCAGTGTGTGTTCTCATGGGAATAGATGGGCAGTGGCTGGGAAGTTGGGGGAGGGCAGAAAACAGAAGGAATCACAGAAGCAGTGGGCACAGGTGGGAATATCTCTGAGTGCGATGCTGCTGTGCTGTCCTACTCTGTGGTCTGAGCCGGCCCTGAATGCAGACCGAAGCCATTGGATAATGGTCTAGAAGCAGTGGCAGCAATGAAAATCTTTTTTTTTTTTTTTTTGCTGGGAGAAATGTGAGAAAAACTAACTTTACCTCTAATCTGAAGATGACTATATTTTGCAATTTATTAATACGGTCGTAGTCAGGAGTTCCTGAGTTACCTGACAAGATGCACAGTATGTAGGGATGAGATGCAACCGGGGAGAGTGGGACCCGAGTTCAGTTGGGTTCAACAAACCCTTCCCAAGTGCCTCCCAGTGCCAGGACCTCTGCCAGACGGAGAGGATGTGCTCTGAAAATGCCCAGATAGGAGGGCTAGAACACTCTCCCCCCAGGGCCATGGCTGCTCCTCAGCTCCCCAGGTAGGGATTCTGGTGTCTGGAGCCACAAAGGGCAGGTGCGGGGGTTGTCAGCCCTGTTGACAGGTGAAGTCGACATGGCCTTTCAGTCAGGTGTTATGGAGGCTGATACCCCAGCCTCCACTTCAGTACTTTTTCCCAGAAAACGCTTCTGGCCAAGAAACGTATTCACTGTGTGTTCACCCACTGAGGTCCTACTTTGAACAAATGAAAGAATGCTGGGTGTTCAGAGTCAAGAGGGTTTGTACCTGGCTGAGGGGCTCAGAAATGGCTGCATATAGCAGGTGGGGTTTGGCAGGATCTGCAAGGACAGGGCGACTTTCCCAGGCCAAAGCGGGGTAGGAAGAGCTCGCCAGGTGGATGGTGCAGAGAGCCTAAAGGCATAGAGGACAGTCTGCATCGTCGGCGGCCAGGGTCCAGTGCTGGAGAGTGGGAGATGGGCCGGGAGCACAGGAAGCCTGGTGTGCCAGGCTGAGTTCTAGTGCTGGGGAGCCGTGCTCCACTTCTAGATCACCACCCTGCCTGCTTCAGCCCTGTGTCACCCACATCTCTCATTCCTGCCACACAAGACATCCTCTGCCACCTGATCAGCCACTTTCCTGAAACGTTTCTCTCTGTGCTTGTCTGACACCGTCTCCTCCACTTGGGAAATTTTCCTCGCTTTGCTTCCTAGAGAATTTCTCCGCATCCTTCAAGATCCAGCTCAAATGCCACCTCTTCTGTGCAGCCCTCTTTGATTGCCATGATCTGCACAAATTACCCAGCTCCCCTCTGGAATCGCACACTGGGGGGAGGTGGTATTGCTGTTCACCACTCTGAAAGCTGGTTTGGGGATGGGTGCTGTTTCAGCTAGGCACTGCCAAGGTAACCACCTCGATTTCCTCACCTGTAAGAGGGGAAAAGATTGCAAAGACTTTTGAGTAGCAGTAAATGAGAGAAATCAAATGATGTGTGTGTGATGCCTGCTGTGGAGCCTGGCCCGGAGTAGCCGCTCAGACCAGATCAGGCTCCTTTCTGCTGCCTGACCACATTCTGTCTCTATCGCCGTCAGCCATGTCCAGGTGTGGCCACAACTGGGCTGTGAGACGCCCGGGGTGGATCCTACATTTCTGGTGCCCATGTGTCTTGCACAGTAACTGACAGCCTGCTCCTGCTGCCTTCCTTCCCCATAGGGAAGGGGCGAAGCTGTTCAGGGCGATTTGCTGGTGTGGGAATTGAGTTTGTTTGTTTGTTTTTCTGGTAATGTTCTGATGAAGCCAGAAACTTCCTGAAGTCATACAATTTTCCTATCCCCAGAGAGGGATTTGAATAAAGTATCTTCTTGCTGCAAGGAAAATGAGAGATGATTAGGCCAGTGGTTTTCAAAATGTGTAAAGGACTGAAACCACTTTTTTTCAAATGAAATTTTATAGGGAAACTTAAGCTACACAAGTGGACAAAGCATTATTTATGCATATATTGGTATTTATTATTGACTAATGATAAATTAATTCAATCACCTTGACAAATGTATTTACTTTATCACTGTAAGCATAGAAAAATAGAAAAGGTCAATGAAATTATTTTGATTTGTACAAAAATTGGAAATTAGGCCTTTTGGTGATCCTCTTTTCAGAATCCAATTCATTTCCATCTGTTATTTTGTTTTCTAAGTCTGGAAGAGACCTTAACTCACAGTGATGAATAGATCCTAGTGGCCACTGTTTTGTAAAGGTCTGTCTGGCCACTTCAATGCCCCCCAGTTCCTTGGGCAGGTTGCAAGGGGAGCTTGACTTGAGGCTTCACACACGTGAGTTAACCTGGTCACATACGTTGTCAGTCTTCACGGTGTTAAAAATGGCTGTTCCACCTGTCTTACTTTTACCAGGGCTAAAGAAAATTTTAAATAGAAAATTTTAACAGAAAGCATTTCTGAGACCTACAAAGTAACTTCTCGGGTCTCAAGGACCCAGAGTGTGCAATATGAAATCACTGACTGAGACCACCCCCTTATACCACAGATGAGTCAGCTGAAGCCTAGGAAGTGACAAGGACACGTCAAGGCCACACAGAGAGTCGGTGGTGGGCTGGTGTGGGAATGGAGGCCTCCTGCACCTCACCCCAGGGCTCTTTTAAGATATTCTCTCTTTCCTAATCTGTGTTAGTAAAAAAGTTTTTATGTTGTTATTTGTTTTTTAATAAGTTAGATACCCCAATATTAGGTTTGATTTATATTTGAGGTCTTCTCAGATCCCAGTGGTGAGCATGAGACAGGCTGCCTCCTGGAATTACTGGTCCAAGCCGGAAATCTGCCCCCTGTCTTCTCATCTCACCAAGAGGCTTCTGCCCTGGTGATAGAGCACTGGGGTGGATTTGGCTGGCCGGGCCTCCATAGTAATGATGATTTGATGTTTGTTCATCTGTCAGAAAAGTAGAAAGCAAAGCTGGTAATTTGTGTTAACTAAGCTCTTTCATTATAAGAACTCAAGGGAAAGGGTGGGGAACACCACATTTTTTCGTACAGCTGTCCCGGATCCTGAGGATGATTGGTGTAGTTAAGGAGAAATTCTAATAATGTGGAGCGTATGGAAAAGTTTAAGGCCAAGATGATGGGTCATTTTCCAAGTGTTCAGGCTGGATAGCAAGAGCTATGCTGCTTCTTTTCCCAGCTCTGGCCTTTCCCAGCCGGGCCCATCTCCCACTCTGCCTCCATGTGCAGTTGTGGCCTCTGTGAGGTCCCAGCTCACGGACGGCACTTCCCCAGTGAGCCACAGCAAGGGGGAGAGGGTCACGGAGGGACCCCATATTTCCCACTCTTCCCCCAGGAAAGGCAAGAAAAAGCCTGCTCTGGAATGTGTTGGATGTTCACTCACAGCTGCTGTAGTCAGTTCTTCAACCTCTCACTCCTGACCTCGGGTTCTGATTGGCAGGTGCTCAGCACCCCATCAGGCAGCATTGTAAGGGTGACCCCTCTTGTCTTAAGGCAGTCCTTTCTTGGGTTGTTTGGGGGAAGCACAGGCTAACGGCCACCATCAGACTCCTTGATCCCCAGGCATGCTTACTCCTCCTGCTCATCCATGAAGGCTTGACATCCTTCCCAGGAGACAGGGCCTCTCTGGCCCTCACTGGAGCTGAGGTGGGAGATGCTGATGCCCCAGAGGAGGGAGCTAAGTGTCAAATGTCATGATAGGGTAAGTGGCTGGCATTGTCTCTTCCTTGAGAGTAGACATTTCTATGGAGTATACAAAGCATGAGGGCCCCGAGGGGCCAGCATTTTAGGACAGGATCCCCGAGAAGAGAGAAGAGGAAATACAGGGAAGTTTGAGATCCTCAGATGGACTGGGCCTCCTGACCTATTTCTCCCCCAGAAAAGAGCAGGCAGAGAAAGAGCCCAATGCTGTGGGGCACTGTGAGCTGAGGTGATTTTCTGCCTCTGGGGACAAGGATAGCCCTGGGTCAGACTATCCTTAACTAATAAGGGTGATGGTAATTCTTCCACTTTCAGCAGATGTCCTCTCTTGTAAAAGGGTTTTAGGTTGGGCTTTCCAAATTTCAGACAGGACTTGAGTCACGTGCATAGAACGTGATTTACCCTCACACCTCCGAGAACGCATCTGCTGTGCAAAACAAAATTCTAATTGAGCCTTGAGAGTAAACGAAGAACAGGATATTTTTTTCCCTGTTAGAGAATGAGGTGTGTCTTCCACATAAGTAATCTTTGCTAATCTGAATGCTGTCACATTTGTGTAATAGATGCAGGAACCTGAGCAGGAAGAGGGTGAGGGGAGTGTCAACATGCGTTCCCCACATGACCTTGAGTTTCAGCTGGTCCAGGGTGGCTAAAGATACAACTTGGGGTGACATACTCTAACCAGACTCAAAAGAAAATGTCATCCTTTGAGACCGACACACACATCGTTATGGCTGCTGATGGTCACAGCTATGGGTGATGAGCGCCACCCCCCCAATCAGCATTCTTGGCTAATTAGAAACATCTCAGTGTGGCCAAGTCTCTGAATACCTCTTCCTTTATTGGATTCAAATCTTCTTTCCGAGGAGGTTGTACATGAAGAGTTAAAGGCAAGCCTGACAAAATAAACAGGGATCAAAATGTTTGCCAGTGAGCCTTTAAAAAAAAGAATTGCTCTTTCTCTTGGAGCCTCAGTTGACCTTTATGTGTGAGGGGGTGGATATGTCCCCAGGAAGTCTCACAAACCTCAGAGGAAGCTGTTGACAAGCTTCCAGTGAACTGGGTTTTTGTTTATGTTCTGCCGGCAGAGAGTAACAGATGGGCCTTGACAAACCTCAGGCAGACGAGTGCAGTCTTCAAAAGGTAGGTTTCTTGCATTTTGTTTGTTTCACCAGTGGAATGGTGAGCACGCCGCAGTGTTTCTGGGCTCCCCGGTGGGGTTTGAGGGCCATGTTAAAGAAATTGTAAAGAGCAGCCGATGGGAGCCAGGAGCCCTGTGTGTTCAGGTCTCATGTAACCTTTTACCTGTGGTTTTCTCCTTTGTAAGTGGGGCAACCAAAAAGCCCTGTCTACATCTCCGAGCTGTTGGGAAAACTGAACAGGATGCTGAAGGTGTGAAACACTGTGTAGGTGAGTCGGGGTCTGCGATGGCTCAGCTGCAGGGCCTCAGCTGCCGTGGAGCCATCTCGGATAGGCAGGCCGGGGAGGGTGGTGGTAACATGGGCTCAATCTCAGGAGGCAAAGGTGAGTAGAAGAGCCTTCGTGTTGACTCCAGAGAGCAAAGACATCCTTTGTGACTCCAGACACGTGCTGTCTTCACGGAGAAGTCCACTTCTTTTTTGTTTTCCAGACTTAGAGGTCTTCTGGCCCAGTAGGAACAAAGAGACATTACAGAGATAGACCAGTGTACTTACCTCCTCAGGGTTCCCCAAGCATGTGATCAAAGGCAACAACTCCTTCCCAAAATGTGTAGGGCCCTGCACACTGAATCAAAGGTTGGCGAGAGCCCTCCCCTCTCTGAAGTCCCTGCTGCTCATTTCCTCCTATGGTCCTGGGGCAGTGGACGCCGGACCCACAGTGAGAACTGCTGGGTGGGCTCCATCAGAGGAAGCACAGAGGGCTGTAGTCCAGAAAAATGGGGCAGCTTTTGAAGGTGGCTTGTCTCTTCATGGACAATTGATCTGAAAGGAAATCATGAAAGTTGCTGAATTCTGTGCAGTCTGCGGAGCAATAGTCTTCAGTGTTCCACTGGCTTGGCCATGGCCCAGGATCACAGCCACTAACCTCTGTGGACCCCCTGAGCAGAGGCTCTGTGGAGCCCCTGAAGCCCAAGTCTGAGCCTACTTCAGGGCCATTTGTATTTTTGAGATCCTTGAAATTGCTGAGCTGGGTATCTGGCTAATGGAGGTGGCCAGCATCAACTCTTTTCTCTCCTCGCCACCACCCTCAGAAGAATCCAGGTCTCTGGTCCAGTTAGCTCCCCAACAGAGGTCAGAGTTGGAGCTCTCCAAGGTGCTGATGTCCTAGGCCAACTCCCCCAGAGGGCACATTACACTGCAGATGTGTTCCCACCTAAGCCAGCCGTGGGGCTTTTCTTTGCCTCACTTCATATGACCAGGAGGACTCTCCGATGATACCCTTGAGTGGGCGAAGATGGAGCTTAGGGTCCTCTGATTGGTGTGGGAAGTTTGACCAATGGCTCTGAGCAGACCTAACAATGTAACAATGATATATCTCTAAGATACTTGGAGGAGCCTGGCTCAGGAAATACTTCGGAATTAGCTACACTTGAACCATATTTGTCTGCACCAGTATAGTCTTATAATCTCTGAGAAGTAGAAAAATGCTACTTTTAGCAAGAGTCTAACATTGCTGGCCAAATTGGGGCATCCTCTTGATTGACTGTGGGTGAGAGTATTTGAATAATTAGATCAGAGACAAGTTCTGAATTAGGGCAATCACTTTATCACTGGGAGAATCCTAAGAAGCAGCATCAACAGGGCTTGGTGATTATTGGGTGTAGCAGGGGAGAGGAGAGAAATTATCCTTGATTCTTAAATTAATGCCTTGGGAAACTGAGTAGCTGGTAATGCCATTCACCAGGAGAAGTAGCAGGGGTTTTTGAGGGGCAAATTGGTAAATTTGGTTTATACACATTGAGGATGAGCTGCTAATGGTATTTCCAGATGGATTGTCCAGAAGGGCTTGGGTACAGTGTTCTGGAGCTCAGCAGAGAAGTCAGGGCCAGCGATACAGATTTGAGAATCATCCAAGACGAGGAGATGGTTTAAGAGATGGGAAGAAATGAAATCAACCATGAACAATGTGTAGAGCAAGAGGAGTTGAGGAATGAGAACAGAACCTTGGTGAAATGTCCACATTTTCTGAGTTTGCTGAGGCTGAGGGGCTGTTAAGTCAGTCTGCCACAGGGCTCTCTCATCATCTGCTCACAGACCACTTTATCACCAACCTGACATTATTCCAATCACCTCTCTCCCCCTCTCCTCTGATGCATATATAGTCATGCTCCACATATTGACATTTTGGTCACATACAGGACAGTGGTCCCATAAGATTATAATGGAGCTGAATTTCCTGTAAGAAATGGAAGGATTTTTGGTTCAGGAGGAATTCATTTTTCTCTGATGGGAGCAGTCTCTGCAGGGCTTAGCCATGGATTCCCCCTCACTCACAGCACCTCAGTGTTGAGTGCACAGGTTACGTCCCAATCAGTCGGCCTCCGACCTGGTCCAGCACGGAGAAGGACCTTGTCCCTGCAGCACTACACAGGCAGAGGGTGCTCCAGCTGTCCCAGATCTAGCCTGATGGCCGTCAGAGAACACTGCTGTATGTTCTTTGTCACGAGTCTAAGACCTTGTACAGAGATGTAGGCCCACAGGAACTTCCGTAATGAATATCAAGTGCCACTGCCGCTTTAGTAAATGGTTTCTGAGGTAGTGTGCAGCCAGCCTGTCCTTGTACCTTGGAAATATTTTCAGGTAGTAAGGAGGTAAAGCATCGATAATTCTTATTTCTTTCATCAATTCAATGTGAGAGAGAGCCCTTTGTGCCAGATGGGGTCAGTGGAACCAAAACCAAAGGGGGCTGACGGGACAGTGTTTATAAAGTCTACAGTGGTGTACAGTAGTGTCCTAGGCTTTCACATTTCGTCACCGACTCACCGACTCACCCAGAGCAACTTCCAGTCCTGCAGGCTCCATTCATGGCAAGTACCCTGTGCAGGTGAGCCATTTTAAAAAATCTTTATATCATATTTTTACTGTGCCTTTTCTATGTTTAGACAAGTTTAGATACACAAATACTTACTACCGTGTAACAATTGCCTGCAGTATTCAGTACAGTGACATGCTGCACAGACTTGTAGTTTAGGAGCCATAGGCTACACCACATAGCCCAGGTGTGTGTAGGCTAAACCGTCTAGGTTTGTGTAAGTCCACTCAGTGATGTTCACACAATGGTGAAATTGTCAAAAAAAATGCATTTCTCAAAATGGATCTCTGTCGATGAGTGATGCATGATTGTCCATAGATATATAGATTTATGTTACAGAGGTACAGATTTAGATATATCGAGATAGATTTATTTTAATAAATTGGCTCATGTGATTACAAAGGTTAGCAAGCCCAGAATCTGCAGGGTTGGCCAACAGGCTGGAGACCCAGGGAAGCGTTGATGGAAAATGTGAGGTCCGAAGGCAGTCTGGAGTCAGAATTCCTTCTTTCTTGGGGGACGTTAATCTCTTTTTCCTCTTAAGGCCCTCCACTGTTGAGTGAGGCCCACCCACATTATGGAGGGTAATCCGAATTATTTAAAGTCTACTGATTCAAATGTTAATGTGATCTAAAAAATACTTTCACAGCAACATCTAGACTAATTTTTTACTGAATATCTGGGTCCTGTAGCTTGCTGAAGTTGATACATAAAATTAATCATTACGAGGTGGGACACCCAATGGGAGCCTAATCCTCAGGTCCAGATGAGGTTAAATAAATAACAAATAAAGAATAACTTGTTCCTTCCAAGTTGCTTAATGGCCCGGAGGCCCCTCCTTCTCACCCTTGCTCACCATGCACATGCATCAGCGTGTGGAGGTACGGGGCTGTTGGTGCCCTTGTTGGGAATTTGTCCATGTTAATTACTCTCTAATCACACTTGCTCATTCCAACATGATCCTTCTAGATTCTCCAACCTAATTCTCACTGCAGGCCCCTTTCCTCTGACACCCCTTGTTGGATACCCGTCTTTGTTCTCTACCTGGAGAGTCTCCTTCACATTTGATTCTGGTGTTTGATATACTGTACCTTCCAATAGCATGTAAGGAAAGCTTCAGCTCCCACTCCATCCCATCCAGCCTCACAGGTATAGGAAGGTTATAAGAGAAAAAAAATTCTCATTTCCATTTCAAAGTTGGAAAATGTGAGATGGAGAGGAATTGAATTACTTGCCCCAAAACATCTTTCAGAGAAAATCTCGTGCTGCCAACAATGGGGTTTTCTGCACACTCACACCATTCCCCATCTGTGTTGAAATCCTCAGTGCATTTTTCAAGCTTAGTGTCCAAGACATCTCCAGCCTAATAAGAATAAGGCGCCCTGGGCTGGTGCCCAGCCAGGGCGGGAGTGAGCAGATACACATTCCTTTGAAGCCGGTTTCAGATTCTGGAATGCTTTCCTGGAAACCACACAATCTCAGGAGAGATTCATCACCTCCTGAAGCTGCTGGAGGACTAGGTCAGGACAGGGGCCCTGGACCCCTGAATGAGACAGTGTCTGCCCAGATTAGCAGCTTCCTGTGTGGGGACAGCAGGATTTACTCAGAGCCAGCCTGGGCAGATCTGGCTGAGGTCCAGAGTGAGCCCCTCCTCATCTCTCTCCCCATCTTCACCCCCATACACACTGCCCCACAAAGCATGAGGGTGGGGATGTAGGTGTTAGGATAGAAGGCCCGGGAACAGAGGCACAGGCAGAGAAACTCCTGTCTGTAGGCATGTACCTGGACACATTCTCCTGTCTAGGAGCTGGGGAGAGGGTTTGGCTGCCCCACTGCATAATGATGCTGAGACATCTTAGGAAATCAGTGTGGGATGGTCATGTGAGCACTGGAGAAGGAGTCAGGACCTTGAGACCATGTCCTAATCATGCCATCCCCTTCCTGGGTGATGCCAGAGATGCCCTTGGGGGTCATCTTTCTATTTCTCTCACTTCAGAGATGGGGAAGCTTTATGAATTCACTGCTGTAGCTTAAGGTCCCAGATGGGGGCAGTATCAGAACCAGAACTAGAAATAAAGGGTCTCAACCAATACATTTTCCATTATTGCCTCTGTCCCTCTGTAATTTCTCTGAACCTCAGATTTTCTTGCCTGTCAAATCGGGGCCAGGAACACCTGCCCCCCAGGGCCATTGTAAAAAGACCAAACACAATCATGTATAGAAAAATATTCTAAAAAAGTGAAAGTGTTGTCCTTGGGGAACTCTTGGATCCCAGGAATGGCACCTACTTACTCATCCTGATCTGGGTATGTTTGCCTTCCCACATCTGACAGAGGCCAGCAGGGATGTAGGTATGAATTTCAGGGTCAGGAAGGCCAGGCACGATGCCTGGCTGGAGCTTAGAGTATGTCACAACTGGTGTTAAAATACTGAGACACTAGCCCCAATCTTCTTGAGTGTCCTTCTGACACTGTGGCTCTGTGCCCCCTGAGTAATTTCTGGACCTCTTCACAACCCAGGTATTAAAGGCAGACTGGCAGAGCAGGAAGCCTCCGAGGCCTGTCCCAGCCCAGCTACTGCCACCAGTCAGCATCCGTTCTGACTGGTTAGTGTTCATTCCATACCGTGTATTTTGGTTATCTACCGATATGCCCCAAATCACTCTGAAACTCAGTGGTTTAAAACAGTGTCTTAGGATCTGTCACAGTTCTGTGGGTTGACCAGGTAAGGCTGGATGGTTCCCCTTGGGCACTCTCCTGTGACTGCAGCCAGGTGGTGGTTGGGGCCGACATTATCTGAAGCCTCAGCGGGGCTGGACCTCTAACACGGCTCATCTTTGTGGCAGGCACTGGGTGCTGGATGACCGCTGGGAGCTCTGTGGGACTGTCACCCAAGGGGAGTAACTGTATTTGGCCTCTCCAAGGAGCTTAGGCTTCTCACAGCAGAGTAGCTGATTTCCCAGAGCCAGTGTGTCCAAGGCAAGAAGTGGAACTGATTTAGTGCCGTCTCCAGCATAGTCTACCTGTCAAAGCCATCGAGGGTCCTCCTGGATCCAAAGGGGCGGGAGAGTGCCTAGATCCCCTTGCAGAAAAGCATGTGGGTAGGAGGAAGAGATGGTTGCATTCACCTTTGGAAAATACAATCTGTCCCAGTCACTGCAGGAACAGCTCACCAGGCTGGCTCTCAGTCTGTCTGATGCCCCCCGCCCGTCCTTTTAAAGCCCTTTCTCTCTCCCTGGTGGGCATCCACCAGTGCATGGGAGAAGCTCCTGCCCTCTCTGGAGTTCCCTCTCCTCTGTTCTCATGTCTCTATCAGAGAAAAGGGCTGACAACTCTTCACATTCTCACACTAAAGCCCTCTGCAGGTATTTGCATCAACTATAGTATGGTGCTCCATTTACTGGCCAAACCAGAGATTGTTATTGACTTTAGGAGCATGCAAGCCACCAGTGTGAAATCTCATCCTCCAGGTGTAGTTTGTCCAGCAGGAGCCGTGCTGTGGCAGGAAGCGTCGCTCTTGGGGATCTTTGGGCAGACGTGGGCCCCTGCCAGAGACACAGTGGTGTGTCATGAATGAGCCATCTGAAAGGGCTTGGCCTCTCCTGGCCAAGTCCAAGCCCCAGCCCCATGTCCTTGACCTCAAACTCTTACCACTGCATGCAGGCTCCTGTCTACCTGAGCTGGGTTCTGAGTCTGAATAGTTCCTCTTGCTGCTCAGAAAGGCTGTACTTGCAGTCACTCTCAACCATCATTGCTATCTAGAGGATTCCATTTGCCTGGCTTCCTTCCCTCACTGTGAAGCATGGGCACATCTGCAATCGGCGCCTCTGCCGTGTGCTTCTTCCTAGCACTTCTCTCTGTGGGAACTTTGCCAAGCTGTCTTAAGGAAAAGAAACTGTGTGACCTTCCATTCCACTGAGGAAAAAACAAGTGGTTCTTGGTCCTGCTCCCATCCAGCCAAGCCCCGATGTGCTTTTTAACAGAGAAAAAAATCTGTTATTCATAAAGAAAAACAAAGGATGATAAATTATAGGACCTTGTAAAATATATCGAACACGAATCCACACTTTCTTCTGGATAATTGAACTCAGAGTGACATCGGCCAGACTCTGCTGCTCACGCAGGAGTGCCAGCCTCCCTGGGTTGTTTTTCACTCTTTACCATGATCCCACCAGGGCCCGGCCAAGTCCGAGGGCCTCCATTGTCTCCCAGACAGCACGCGTTGTAATCTTGTCCACAGTTTCATGACTTGCTCTGAATTAGGAGCTTCATTAAAATGATATGTCTCCCTCCACGTTGTAAGTGACAAGTGACCTAACCAAATGTGGCCTCATTAGATGACAGGAAAGAATTAAATGTCAGGATGCAGGATGGTAATGTTTTGATATTTATGAAGGTCAAGTGAAGGGTGAGTAATATAACAGAGTATTCCACTTAAAGTCAGACCAGTGCTCCCGGAAATTATTGCCACAGCTGCTCTTTGGCGCTATAGGAAATGGGTTTTCTGTCGACTTTGCTTGTGTTGCAAGGTTGTGGACTGTCCACGGTTTGCGTGAAGCCACCGGCATATTTTAATTATAATTGGAAGACTGGTTTGAGGAAAAACTGGAAAATGTCCAGGAGTAACTTGTTTTTTGCCAACCATCATAATCTTCCACTCCAACCAATTATTCATGGGTTAACTGGCGATTTGTCCAAAAGAGGTCTCAGGAGACTGGCAGCTTTGCATATCTGAGAGTCCCTATGATGTGGCTCTGCTGAACTTCCTGTCTCTGCAGACCTTGTCTTCATCTCTTCAAGTAACAGAAGAAATCTGCTTTCCAAGCCGTCTCCATGCAGTTCATTGGCTTGGGGCTGCTTGATGAAATGAGGAAGGGGCTTTGGGTGTCTAGGAGCTGGCACTCTGATTGGTGTGACCCAAAGGCTGGAGGGTGTTGGAGCAGGAAGTGTTGGTGGGGCATGAAGGATGCTGAGACTCACTAGGGTGGCCCATTCCAGGTCCAAGAGGTTTGTGCCCTTGTGTCCCCAGCATCTTGGGTATTCAGGGGGCAGGGTCAGCATATACAATGTGCAGGTTTGGCACAAGGATACCCAGGATGAGCAGTAGATGAGTTTTAACTTGTGTTCATTTGCTAAGCTTTTGATGCTCGGCTGCATCCATCTGGAGGATGGACAGTCCATGAGTCAAGTCAGGTCCACTGCCTGATTTTATAAGTAAGAATATTTTGGAACGTAGTCACACCCATTTGTTGATGTGTCATCTATGGCAGCTCTCATGTGACAATGGCAGAGTTGAGTAGTTTTGACAGAGAACTTATGATTCGCAAAGCCTAAAATATTTACTATCTGGCTCTTGATAAAGAAAGTTTTTGCAGACCACTGATCTAGAGGTGAGGCACCTTTTTCTAATTTGCAGAAGGCTCTGTCTGCCTGCCAAGCTAGAGTTGCATCTGAAAGATTGGGGCTGTCTTTTTCTAATTTGCACAGAGGTGCCTTATGGGCTAGCAAGTCTCTGAGGGGAAGATCCCAGTCATGACTCTGAGGGAGGGAACTCAGAGGGGCCTGGGCTCACCCACGGGCCTCGTCCTGGCTCGCTGCAGGCTGCTGGTGGACTCCAGAGCCGGTCCAGGCTGAAGAACCACAGACTTGTTGCTCAGAAAGGCTGTTTGGGGAAGGAGGGGTGGGTTGTAGCAGCTCCCAGAGGTAAAACAAATGCTTTCCTTGTTGTTTTTCCAAATAGCCGTAAAAGAGAAGGTTTGGTTTTGGATCTTTGTCGCTGGCCACTCCATAAAGAAATGCAAACTGTCTCATGGGTTGTGGAGCGCTTGTTTACACAGCAGGGCTGAGGGACACGCTTTATTTTTCTGCGGTTTTTCCACTAATCTGAAGTGAAACATGACCTAGAGAATTCATGGGGTTCCCTTTGCCTTTTGCAGCCCAGAACCTGTGGATATCATACGTCCCAGGTAGATCTGGTCTCACTCCCATGACAGATCTGGTGTGCCACACCTGAACACCTGCAGGAGCCCTCATCCACCCCAGGGAGTCAATGGACAAAGGAGGGCTGATGGTTGGTAGGACAGAAGGTGGGCAGGGAACTCAGAGCTGTCTTGTCTTCTGACACCACTGGTGTACCTTCACTGGGCATGTGGGAATCAGCCTCAGTGAGATGCACCCACAGCCTCATGGGACCAGGTGTTCCCTTCTCTGGTCAACCTCCAGGGGGCAGGGTTTGGGGTTCAGGTGGGAGCCCCTCATGCAGGAAAGAGTGCCCACGGTGGTCCAGATCTCAGGGAGTGGGGCCCTGGTGGGAATAATCCTGTCAACAATTTCTGCATGCCCCACACTCTATTTTCGAAGGTCTTCTCATTCCTGACCTCATTGCTCTTCCCCACTGTCCTCGGAGGCTGACTCCATTTCCCCACATCCACCACTTGTTATGTATAGTTTAGACATCACCTTAAAAAATTTGGCTTGACAGGACAGAATGATACATCTGATGGCCTGCACAGGTTAAAGGGACAGTACAATGGCTGCTTGTTGCTATTTTTGATAATAGCAAATAAATTTCAAAACCCTCCTCTGGCCTTGTTAACTGTGTAACAACTTATTTTTTAAAAGTCAACTACACAAAATCCAAACAGGGTTGGCCTGGATAAAGGAAAGGTCAGGATGACAGACCTGGGTGGAGCTTGAAGCAGAGATGAGGAGGTGTCCATGGATGGTGGTGTCACGGGGGTTGCATCCCACGGACAGAGAGCCTGGAGCTGCCAGCTGCCCCTCCCCGGAGGAGAGAGACGGCTAGATGATCGGGAATGACTCCTTTGGGCCACATCCAGGGGATGAAGCCTCTCTTGCCAGTCACCAAGGAGACATGCTCCTCACTTCCCTTCCTCCTGGTCTTGTGTGCCACTAGCCTCATGCCCACACCCTGGTGGAGATGGTAGGAGCCCTTGAATTTGGTCTGGGGATGTTAGGCATGACATATGCATCCCCAGCATTTGGAGCCTGCTTCCTTTAGGACTGCATGCCCTGTCACCCCTGGCCCCCCATACATGCTCACACATCCCCATACATATATGTGTGGTATTATTCAATATGTCAGGATACTCACTATCAGCTATGGAGTCTTTTGTGGGAGGGTGACGGGATCTGTCCCACCTAATATCTTCCTCTCAGGTCAGATGCATCAAATAGCCCTACTCAGCAAGTGAATTAATTCCCCTGGGGTGAGTGAGGGGGTAGCCATACTCTTAGGACACACTTGCCTGGGAATGTGTGTGTGACTTCCTCCTGAGAACTTTGTTGGTCCTCTCTGCCTCTCTTTTCCTTCTTTCTTTCATTTTGGCATCTGCTGCCTCTGATAACAACTGGGGAATCAAGAGACATCTGACTGATAAAAAAATATTTCTCCCCAGAGTCCAGGAGCATGAGTTGAAAGCCAGCCTTTGCCAAGGGCACATCACTGCATAATGCACAACAAGCCCTCAGCAGTCTTGCTGACGGAAGAACCCGCCAGTCCAAGGGAGATGGAAAAAGAAGGGTAGCTGACACTCACGTGGGTCCCCACTCTGAGCATGGGAGGCTCTAGGACACGTGGCCTGGGGACAGGATGGTTTGGGGGGCTAGTCGAGGTCCTCAACTTGCTCAAGGGAAGAAGGAGAGAAAATAGACTGTATGGCCCCAGAGAGCAGAGGTAGAACCTGCACAATGAGGAGACTTGCAGAGAGGCAAATCTGAGGCCAACAGGGGGCAGAACTTTCTCACAATCGAAGGGCAGTGTTGCCCCCATTCCCAGGGACAGATGGGAGAGGGTGGGGTGCTCCTCAGAGATGTCGCTAAAGAGGGGTCCTGTAGTGAGACCTATGTAGCCAACTGTGGAATGAGCACAGACAATCTGGTGGCCTTAATAAAGTCACCCCCACCCTCCAAAACCCATGATTAAAGACATAACCTTTAAAAACTAACAAAATTGTTCATTTTTTTAGTGCAAAAATAATAAAGCAGGAGGATAGAGGAAGGAATGGTACACATTTAGAAATGTATAAGCCATCTGATTATCCTGTATCTTATAGAAGAAGTGATTGTCCATCTAAGATGAGGGTGATATCAGCGATCTTGGTCAGGACTTGATTCTCTTCTTCAGCTCAAAGGAGGACAGCTCCTGACCGGACACAGTCCAGCCAGCCCTGAGGTGTTGAAGGGAAGGGTCCACAGGGAAGGTGGGAGAAGAAGATGGCGGGCTTAGGTTCCCTCCAAATCTACCATCCGCACGTAGCCCATTCCCAACGCACATGATGACAGCCAGGCCAAGGAAGGCCCCAGAATGCGTCTTTGTAGGGCAAACGCTAAGTAAGGCCTGTCTGATGTCCTCCATTGCCGCACCCCTCCCCCACCCTGTGTGTCCTCATCTCTGAGACAACCCTGGTGGCTGGGTTGTAGTCCCACCCTTTGCCGCTGCACAAAGGGCATGTTCAGGCAACTCAACAATAAAAGCGACTCGAAGGAAGACCAGCTGTACTTATAAATAAACATCCCAAGCACATTAATCTGCTAAAGGCTTTTATGAGGGGAAACATAAAATTTCAAATAAAGGGCTAATGGGAAATATGTCCGAAATGTTGGAACTGGTGATGCTCTACAGTAGGGAACTGCCCAGAGAAGTCCATAAAACCAAATGGAACTAACAACTGATTCGGTTTTAAGACCCCGGCCCTCTCACTCCCACACCTGAGTTGTATATTTTATCTGAAGGGCTGTTTCATGTTCCCGAATCAGCTTCGCTGGCAAGCGAGCTGTCACGGTTTTATGGCCTCGCCTTGAAAGAGCAGGACATGTCTTTCCTGGAGAAAGAAGGCTAATAAGAGGTAAAATGCAGGGATTATGGGCTCTCCCACAAATCCAGGCTAGCAGATGCGCCTCTTTTCTGTAATCAAAATGAATATTTTCTTTGGATCCAGCTAGGAA